>JAMYXO010003765.1:0-19194 GCA_033310375.1 Conus canariensis | reverse complement strand
AAAACACCCCTGTAAAATAGAAAATTTGGGAAAATTACTTTGTAAAAAAAAACCCAAATATCAAATTGGGCCCTTAAAAGGGATTTTTCACCTTTTTAACCCAATAATATTTATCAGGGCCAAACTGGGGCTTTATAAATTTTCCAAGTTTTTTTTGGGGCCCCCTAAAAATTTTTCATCCCCTTGATATTTGGGAACGGTTTTTTAAAATAACCCTTACGGGGAAATTACTATTCATAAATGGAATCAGGTTGAAACTTTTCCCCCCCCCCAACTGCCTTCCTCATCATTTGCATTATCTGTGTCAAGGTTTTTTTCAAGGGCCCCAAAAGTTTCATAAAAATGTTCAAAACCAGCCCCTTTCCAAATTTAATTTATTGGGACGGTTTTGTTTTCTTTATTGTTAAATTTTACGCTTTGATTTAAAAAAAAACCCCCTTTGGTCTTTTCACAGAAGAAAAAAATTTTTTCAAACAAAATTTAAAACTTTTTTAAACTTTTTTAGGGTTTGTTTTTAAAAAAAGATTCTTGTAGCCCCCGCATGGCTGCCATTTAAGGGGAAAAATGATCGGGGGGGAATAAAGTGCTGGCCCCGATTTTTATTTAAAGGGGAAAGGGCCTTTCTTTTACCGTTACGACACTTACGTCATCCCAGTCATAAAAAACTTTTTTTTGTTTTAAATGTTAAACGGGTTTTTTTTCTTCCCATTCAGCGGGGGTCTTTTAAAGGAAAACGAAAAATTTTTTAATTTCAAAAGTTTCCCGTTAACACCCAAATAACCAATTTTTTTTAAATTCGCCCATTTTTATTTTCTCCTGAATTTCAGGGGAAGAAGCAAAATTGAATAAAATGAAAAGAAATGGAAAAGGGTCTCATTAAATACAACTTTTCATTAAACATCTACCAATATTCTTTTTCCATTATTTTTTTTTTCCTTTATAAAAATTAAATTTTCATCTTTTAACAGGAAATATGGTCGTTTTAAACCTCTTTCAAAAACACATGCAGTTCCCCAAAAATTATTAAAAAAATTTTTCCCAAGAAAAATTTTCCCCGGGGACATTTTAAAATAATCATTGGCGCTATTGCCTCCCCCTTAAAGAAATGTTTGTTTTAGCGATCGCCCGGAAATCGCCCCTGAAACATCCCAAATTCCCAAAATATTAAAATTAAATGCAGTAAACATATTAAATAAACTTTCCTTACCTTTAGTTTTTTCCAAGCCCCAGTATCTTCAGCCCCTTCCTGTTAAATACATCCCAGGTTTTAAACTTAAATGCTTAGGGACCCAATAGGCAACCCTTTCGTCTTCCAAATCTTTGTGAAATTTTTAAAGGTCCTCCCTTTTTTAAAATTTCCCCCTTTCCCCCCTTAAAAAAACAACAAAAACCCATCATCAACAAAAAGGTAAAAATTAAAATTTCACTCCCCCAAACTTTTTCCAAGCATACTTTTTTCCTTTTCATTCCCAAAACCCCAGTTTTGAAATAAAAAAGGTGAGTCTGCCGGTGGTATGTAAGGGCATTTTGGGTTCAAAATTTTTTTGGGGTTTTTCAAAAAACACTGGGATTTATCAATCAAAATAAAGAAAAAAAAGGTTTCCGTTTGGGGAATTTTTCCCAAAAATTTCAAACAAATGAAAAATAGCCCCGTCCCCTATCAAGAAATACGAGCCCAACAGAGCCCCTTTCCACGGGTTGTAATTTTAAATGGCCCTGGCAAAAGGGAATTTTCTTTTTTATCCCGTAAATATAATTGAAAATAATAATATTTCCCAAAAATGTTTAAACATAACAAAAGGGAAATCGAAGGAAAAAAAAAAACCGATAAAAAAAAAATTTTTCTTTATCAGTTTTTCCCAGAAAGAAAACCCCATTCACTTTCCAGTGAAGAAAGAAAAAACATTTTGTTTTTAAAGGATATAAAAACAGAGCGACGGGGGTCAAGTTTTCAATGCAGGGGAAGAGCCCCGCTCCCGCTGTCTTGAAATGCGTCCCCCCAGGGGTGTTGAACCAAATTTCATTCAACCCCAAATGTCAGTGTCAACATGAAACATGTTCACATTCTACCCCTGGCTGTACCGTTTGGCAAAACCAAACCTTGGTCACCCGTCTTTTTTATCGGGCCGTGCAAGTCACTGTTAAAACCCTAAAGACAGAGACAGACAGCCCAGAGGGGAGAGAGAGAAAAGGCCCAAGAGGAGAAAAAAAGGGGTTGAAAAAGAGAGAGAGAGAGAGATTTGTGTGTGGTGTGTGTGTGTGTGAGAGGAGAGAGGGGGAGTTGGGGAGAGAGAAAGAGGGAGAAGAGAGAGGAAGAGGGGAAGGGCCCAAAAAGATCGGGAAGGGGAGGGGGGGAGAAAGGAGAGAGGAGAGAGGAGAGGGGAGGAGGAGAGGGGGGGGGGGTGGGGAACCAAAAATCAGAGGGACGGAAAATGATAAAATATCCGGGGGAAAGACCACCCCAGAGGGGGAGAAGACGGAGGTGGGGGGGTGGGAGGGGTTTAATGTGGGGACCCGGGGGGGGGGGGAGGGGGGAGGGGAATTTTAAGGGAAAGCGGGGGTGGAAAGGAGGAGGGGGGAACCCTAGAAAGGGGCCCCAAATTTTTTTTGAGGTAAGGTCGTTGCGGCGTGTAGTGTAATTTAAAACAACCCCAACACACAAAAACACACAAAAACACACACACACAAAAACAAAAACCCACAAAAACATTTTTTCACCACAACACACTCACAGAGAGAGGGGGGGAGAAAGAGGGGAAGGGAAAGGAAAAGAGAGAGAAAAATTTGTTTAAATTTGGGGAAATTAAAGGGAAATAAAAGTAAAACGAATAAAAAAGCCCCCAAGTTGGCTTTTTAAAATTCCGGACCTCGATAATTTAAAATTACAAGGAAAAAAACAAAAAAAAGTTTTACAGAAATTGTAAAATTTGGGAAAATTTTTACAAATGGGAAAAAAAGAAAAGTTTTGTAACACAAGCAATTTTGCAAAAAATTGCATTGGGAGATGAAAAAGAAAAAGGGGAGGGACAGAGAGAGGACGAGAGAGACGTAAAAAGGAAAAACCTAAAGAGAACCCCCGAATACCCTTTAGGAGAAAAGGAGAGAGGGGTGAGGAAAGAGGCAGAGAACAGGACGGACAGACACACAAAACAACACCCCCCACAACACCACAACACACAAAACCCAAACCCCCTAAACCACAACAATACCCCACAAAACAAAAACCCACCCCAAAACACACCCCACATTCGGGAAGGTAGGGGAAATGGGCGGATTTTTAAGGGGCCCTTTTAAATTAAAATTTTTGGTTGGCCAGGAATTTAAAACCAAGAAAGGGGCCTTAAAATGAAAATTTCGCCCCAGAGAATCCGGATGCAAAAATTGTTGTGCTGCTTGAAGACTGTCGTTTCTGTTTTTTCGAAGTTTAAGTTTTATTGAAATGTTTTTGGTTTTTTAGTTAGGGATTTTCTTGTATCAATGGACAAAGGGTGACACGCAGTTTTGGTCAAGGGGGCAGTTTAAAACTTGGGGCGCTACCCCAAGGTAGCCCGAGTTTTTCCTGACTAAAAGGAGCCGTGGATGTAAAACACACCTAAAAGGTTGGGGTTTCCCCGGAAAAAAAGTGGGTGATTGAAAAGGCCCGGAAATTGAATCAAATTTTTTAAAAGATTTTTTGTTAAAAATTCCCGCTAAAAAAGGGGCCCGGATATAGCTCAGTTGGGGGTTATAAAACCCCCGGGACTCTTTAAATTTTGGGTTGAAAATGGGGTTGGGGTTTTGGTTAATACTCCCCCCGGTTTTTCGGTACAGGGGAATTTTTCCCTCTGGGTTTTTAAATTTAGTTTGCTCATTTTTCCCTTGTAATTCGAATGAGATTTAAAGGGGTTGGTTGGGTGTATTGAAGGGCCGCAAAAACGTCTTCCCACACCTTTAAAACCCCAATCCCCAAAAACCCTTTGATAGGGGAAAGGCCATTTTGGCCCTTTTTGGTATGGATGAAAATTTTAAAATAGCATGCCCCCGCGGGGAGAAATTGAAAAAAATAAAGGAAAAATTATCGAAATTTAAAAAGTAAAACGATATGGGAAAAAATTTGGAAAGGGGGAAAGGGACAAAAAGGGAAGGCAATACGGAGCCCTTTCAGCCCGGCAACACCAAGTGGGCACCCCCCTTGTGTACCACAAAAGTGTGGATTGTCAGGGCCGAAAAAACCCTTTGGGCCAAAGGAGCTTTTAAAATGTTTTGGTTGTTTCCGTTATTTTTTAGTTGAGGGACTGGGACAAATGTGGGAGAAATTTCTTTGTTTTGTTCGTGAGATTGTTTCGCCAAATGTTAATGGGGGTTTTTTAAATTTCACCTCTTAAATTGGCCTTGCTATTTTTTGGGTCTCCTGTTTGGGATAGGGGGATTTGTGGCCCCTGTCAAAAGACAGTTGGGAATTTGTGTTCGAGGATTATGTGAGTCCCTGCCCAAAAGGGCCCAGGGGGATATTGTGCCCTGAGGAGGGGGGGATAGTGACCCTTTGTCAAAAAAAAAGAGGAATTTTTGACGGGAGGATAGGGCATATTTGAGTCCTGTCAAAAAGCCAAATTGTTTTTGTTAAATTTGGGATAGGAGTTTGGGGGGCCTTTGCCCAAAAAGACCAGATGGTTTTTGTGACGAGGTTGGAGAAAACTGGACCCCTTGCCCCAAAAGGACGGGAAGGGAATTTTTGCCCTGAGGTTTTATAGTGAGTCCTGTCAAAAAAGGACGGGATGAATTTGTGACTGAGGTTGGGGTTATGTGGTCCTGCAAAAGACAGTGGAAATTTTGTGACTGAGGTTTGGAGATTGTGGGGCCCTTGTCAAAAAAACCAGATGAATTTGGGGGAATTTGAGGTTTGGAAAATATGTGAGGCCCTTGTCAAAAGAAGATGGATTTTGTAACAAAATTAGGAGATTTGGGAGCCCTGCCCCAAAAGACTTTTTGAATTTGTGACTGGGATGGGGAAAAATATGTGGGACTGTAAAAAGAAAGAGGGAAATTTGTACTAAAGGGATGGGGAGATTTTGTAAAGTCCTGCCCAAAAAGACAGATGAATTTGCCCCTTTCCCAAATACGGGGGGGAAACCCCCCGGGGTTAAAATTTTGGGTTATTGGCATTCGGTGCCGGGTTGGGGGTGGCCCGTACGTTTGTTTCCCCGCTAGGGTTTTTGAAAAAACCCCCTATGTCCCCCAAACCCCAGGTAAAGGGGTGCTTCTTTCGGTTTGCGGCTAGGTACCCTTTTTTTTGGGGCTTTAAAAATAAACATCCCGGGATTGTTTTTTTTTGTCACCCCGTCAAAATTTGGGAAATTCTCTCTTTTCTTCTCCCCCTTCTCACTCTCTCTCTTTTCCCCTCTCTTCAAATTCTCTCTCTCTCTTTTCTGTTTTCCCGGGGGAAAAAAGGAAACATGAAATTGTTTTCCTGGTCCCTGTCCCTGAAACCCTTTCCCTGCATCGGCACGTTATCGCCATGTTGGGGTGAACTCCTGTCCTGTGGTCCTGCCAAAGGGAAGTTGGATGCGATTTTGTGTCCCGTTGTGTTGGAGGATTTTTTCCCCCAAACGCCAAAAACGGGTCCTTCAGCTCCTCTTTCCCTGCCAGAGGCCCGAACAAAAACCTAAAATTAAACTTTTTTCCCGCCCTTTCCAAAAACCGCCATCTACGGGGCTGTTTTGGTAAAACCCAGGGGGCGGTCGTTAAATTAAACCCAGGGCCCTTCCAAAATTAAAACCCACCCTTCAGGGGCCCCTCGTCTGGCCCTCTATTCAGGACCTGATCCCCCCCAAAAGCGCCATAAGAAAATTGGCAAAATGGTTTCCCAACATAAATTTTCCCTGTGGCGGGGCCCCCCGGCCTTTAAGGGGGAGTGTTTTTTTAAAAAGGGGGGCCCCCAAGGGGGTCATCCAAAAACCCGTCCTTTTAGCAATAAAGTTTTTATTGGGGTTTCCTAAGCGGGGAAACGAAACCCACCGCAGTAAAGAAAATTTTGGGTTTTTTATAAAAATAGGGTTCCCCTTAACGTTTTTCCCTTTTCTCTCCATGTAAATTTTCCCACCAAACCCACTGACCCGGTCCCACAAATTTCCCCCCAACACCCTTCTTCCCTGTTCCTTTTTAAAATCTTAAACCCAAAAGCCCCAAAAACAGAAAAAGACCTGCGCTCTGCAAATCATTACCATTTCCCAAACCCCTTTTCCCCTTAAATGACCGTCAATATAATTAAAAACAAAAACTCCCCCAAAATCTTAAACCCGTCCCAAACCCCTTTTCCCCAAACTGATGATGTGAAAAAAATTTAAATCAGGAATCCCCCCCCAATCCTTTACCCTCCCCCCCAACCTTTTCCCTAAAAACGTATGAATAAAATTAGCCCGTTTTTTAAAAACCCCAAAATTCCAGTATTTCGGACAGGAAAGGGTTCCCCCAATGGTAATCCTTCCCCCTGCTTTCCCAAAAGTGCGGGATCCCCCCTAACATTCCCATTCCCCCCAAATTTAAAAACACCCTCAGTGGGGATTCCCAAAAATCATATGAATAAATTAAATTTTTGCTCTTAAAACGGGTTCAGGATGGCACCCTCAGTACTTTCCAACAAAAACCTTTTTTTCCCCCTTTAAAATTCAAAGAAAACCCATTAAAAGGGAGTATATGCGGGAGAGGGGAGAGAGGAGAGGAGAGGGGAAAAGCCGTCCCCCGCCGAGATCCGAGAGAGACGGATTGGAAAAAGGGAAAGAGATTGAGAGGTAGGGGGGTGCGATGGAAGGGGTTGGGGTTTGGGGGGGGGAAGGAAGGGGAAATTTAAATATGTATTGGGGTTTAGTTTAAAAACAGTTTTTTTTTTCACCCCTGTGTCAAAAGAATAGAAAATTGGCCTGTGCAATGTGTAAGCTTAGAAATGTATTAAAACCCCATCCCGTGTTTTTAAACCGAAACGGGCGTGATGGGGTGCTGGTGTGTGTGTGTGTTTTGTGTGTGTGTGTGGGTGTGTGTGTGTGTTTTTGTGTGTGTGTTTTGTGTGTGTGTGTGTGTGGGGTTTGGGTTGTTTTTGTTGTGTGTAAATGACATCCCCGGGTTTTGGCCCAGGGATTTCTTGTTTAACTTGTTTTAAAAAATTTTTTTGACAGGGGTTCTCTTTTTTGGCCCTTTTGTTTTTGGTTTTTTTCCCTTTTGGAAAATGGTTTTGGGAATTTCTTTTCCCGCTTTGTTTATTGCTGCTTTGAAATTTGTATTTTTGTTTGCGTTTGCGGGTTTTTCCCCTGATCTTTGTATCTTTTTTCCCCTTGTTTGATTTGGTTTCCCCAAAGGTTTTTGACAGGGGTTTTCTGTGGAAATTGATAGGAGCAAAACCCAAAGACTGAAAATTTGCGTTTGTTTTTATTTGGAGTTTTACTTAACTTTGTCTTTTGATTAAATATTTTTGCCTTTTTATCCCTGGGATTTCTTTCGCGTTTTGTTTTTTTTGCTGCTTTTTTAATTTTGTTTTGTTGTTTGCGTTACAGTATTCATGATCTTTTTTATTTTTTTCATTTGGGTATAGTGGATGTTTTTTCCCCTTTGTTGGGCCCGTTTAAGGGCCCAGAACTTTGGTACCCCTTGGGCCCAAAACCGGGGGGAGGGATTTGGTGGGGAAAATCTAAAAATTTTTTAAATAAATGTTAAAAAAATAAGATTACTAAAATTTAATACCCCTTATTATCAAATTTGGGAAAAACATTTTCACTATTTTGGTTTTTTAAAGAATCCCATTTATCCCTTTCATATCTAATAGTGACCTTTCAATTCCAGGTTTATAATATAAATTCTTTAAAGACCCCCAAATTCCAAAAAAAAATCGGGCAAAATTAGTGTATGCCCAAATCATTTAATTTTTAAATTTGAAAAAAAATTTGGGATTACTTTGAACAGCATAAGTAGAAAACTATTTGGATGGGAAATAAACTGAAGTAAAACCCAACCCCATACCTCTATGTTTTCTATAAAAGGGGAATCCACCCCGAACCATGTCAGGGATGGACCCCCGCTTCATTTAAAATTTTTGGAAAAATGCTAATGATAATTCCCAAAAGATTTTCATAATATTAGGTGATTTTAATATTAAATTTTTTCCCAAAACTGAAAATTTCCGGGACTCAAACTTTTAAAATCTTTTTGGTTTTTGACACAATTAATAAAATAAAGCAAACCCTTTTTAAAACCCAAAATTCCCTTCTAAAAAAATTGTTTAGTTCATATATAGGGTTACCAAATTTCCAAAAAAAAATAGTAGAATTAATTTTGCCCCTGCTTTTGGCTGCAGTGCCAAATTTTTCCGATTTTTTTTTTTACCGTGGCCCAAAAAAAGGGTTTTCAAAACCCCCAAGTTTTAAAACCAATTTAAAAGTTTTAAAATTCAGGAACCTTTTTAAAAATTTAAATCGTGCCCAAAATTTCCCTCAGATCTTTTAAAATTTCCCCCTTTAAATGACGGGTATCGGGTTATACTGCCCCCAATCAGCTCGCTTGTTTGGTATAACACCCTTCCCATGACGTATAAAATTAACCCATCCCCCTTTTTCAAAACTAAAAGGGGTAAAACTTTGGAAAAAACCACCGGGGTTACAAAAAAAAATTCCCAGGACATATTTACCAAAGGGTTTTATTTTTAAAAAATTTTGGCTCTTGCGAAAGGTTTTAAAAAAAGAACAAAAATTAAGGTGACCTCCCTAAATACGATCAGAAAAAAAGGAAAAATTATTTTTTGGGACCTTTTTTAAATAGATAAGAAAAGAAAAGTAAATCTTTTTGGGAAAAAGTTTTAAATGGTTTAAAAACCAAGGAAAAAAATTTCTGCCCCTGTTTTAAAAAACTTAAAACAAAAAAAAACTTTATCTCAAGTAAACCCCGGGAAGCCCATTTTGAAGGTATAGAAAAAAAAATCATACGAAAAGATGAAATAAAAAAAGTAAGGGATCACAAGAATTACTGAAAAAATGCCACCCCAGAAGAAAATAAATTCGGGCTTTGGGGATATTAGTGCCAGGGATGTCCCACAAAATTTTTCTCTTCTTTTTTGGGGAGGGTTAAAAAAAGACACCCAATTTCGTGGAATTGAGGGAAAATTGCGGAAAAAAATTTTTTAAAGTTAATCGCATCTGTTATAGCAGAAACTCAAAATTTATTTTTTAATCTCCCCATTGAAAACTTTGTTTTCCCCTGATGCTTTTTTAAACAAAGCTAAATTTTTTTCCCCATTTTTCAAAATTCGGGGAAATTTGGTGATCCCTTTTTAATTTTCCCCCCATACTATTTTTTCACGGTTCTTTCAAAAATTAAGAAAAACACAAAAAAAAAGGTGTTTTCCTTTTTCTCTTGAAAAAAAAATTTTTCGATTACTACAAAAAATTTAAACCCCGGATTTGGGAGGAATAAATTCTTTTTAAAAACAGCCCCTTACCAAGATATTTTACCCGATGGCTTTCAAAACAAAAACCCAACAAACCCCTTTTCCCGGAGAAATCTTCGTGGATTTTGCTAAAGCTTTCAAAATGCCCTTATTCATAAAAAACTTTTTCCCTCGAAATTTTTAACTATTTATGGGAATAACTTCCGAACTTAAAACTCATTTCATCCTTCCTTTCAAACGGGCAAAAATTTGTTTTTAAATTAAAAAGGGATTTTTTAAATTTACTTTGTTTTCCCAAAAACCTTTGGGTTGTTACCCCCAAGGCTCGGTGATTGGTCCATCCCTCTTCTTATTTCTATATTAATGTTTTTCCCTTTTAAACCCTTTGGGGACTTTCTTTTGTGAAATGTTTGCCGTTGAAAACCATTTATGGGAAAACTAAAAACTCTAATTTTTGCCCCACCCCAATTTTTTCCCTTTGGATATTCAGAAAAAATATAAACCTTCTCTTTTTAAATTTGGGCCAAACCCCAATCACTTTGTCCCCGATCCTAAAAAAACCGAAATTCATGTTGATTACAAACAAGGAAAAAACCGTAAAAAATGTTAACCGAAAAATTTGCCAATCCTTTTTTTTGGAAAACCAAAAAAAATAAAAAGGGGTTTTTCAAAATTCACAGAGCCCTTGGGAAATTTGCAACCCGACAAAACCCAACCTATCTTGGTTTCGAAAACTTTTAGAATTTTTCCAAACTTTTGGCTGTAAAACTTTTATCAGTTTCAGGAAAATAAAAAAATTTTTTAGATTTTTTCACCCCCAAAGGGTTAATGTTTTTTTCAATCTTATATTCACCCAAAAATATTGACTATGCCCGAAAATTGGGGATTTAGCTAGAAATATGTTCCCTTAATCCTTTTGACTAGTATATACAAGAGACCCTGCCCCAAAAAAAATAATTGATGACCCCTCGCTGGGGCCCCCTGATTATAAACGAGCAGGTATCCTTCCATTAAAGACCAAAAACTATTGTAAAAAAAAAAGCACTCTTTATGCTTTAAAATTATAAAAGGAAAGTGCCCCCCTTTCCTTTTTAAAATTTAAAATAATATTTTATTTCCCTAATAAATATCGCCCCAATGAAAAAAAAATTTAAATCCCCCTTTTCCCAAACCCCAATTAATTTATGCAAACCAACCCTTGCTTTATTTGGTGGGTGGCTGTGGAATAATTTCCCAAAAAAAAATGAAAAAAAAACCAAAAAACCTAGTAGTTTAAATCCAATCTTTTTCCCGAAAAATTGAGTTATTTTTTGTCTGATTTTTTTACACCACTTTCCCCCAAAACAGTTTGTACCAATAACTGTTCTTTTGTGAAGGGTTTTCATTTTCCTTACCCCAAGTTTTTCCCTTTTTTCTTCCCCCCCCCCTTTAAATTTTTTTTTTGGGTCCCCCATCCCCCCCCCAAACCCCCCTCCCACCCCCCCCCTTTTCCCCCCACACCTTCTGTCGGTTTTCCCCTTGTAATAGTTTTTTGGTACCCTTTTGTATTTTGTTTTTTTCTTTTTTAAAAAATTGATTTTCTTTATTTTATATTAATAAAATTATTTTTGTGTGTGTGTGTGTGTGTTGTTTTTTTTTTTTTTTTCCTTTCTTAAATTTCTTTTGGCCCCGGGGGGCGGGAAAGTAAAAAAGAAAGGATGCTTTTTCCATTTCCCTTTTGGAAAAAAAAAATTTTCGTTCGTTGGGTTGTTGTTCGTTTTTATCTCTTCTCTTCTCTCTCTCTTCCCCTTCCCCCTTCTCTCTCCTCTTTTCTCTTCTCTCTCTCTCTGTGTGAATTGTCTGCTTTGTGTTTTGTGTGGGGTGTGTGGGTGTGTGTGTGTGTTTGTGTGTGTTGGGGTGGTCCCGGTGCTTTCCCGTGTGGGTTTTGTGGTGGTGTGTTTTTGTTTTGGGGGTTTTGTGTGCGTGCGTGCTTGCGTGTGTGTTTTGTGTGTGGGGTGTGTGTGTGTTTTGTGTGGGGTGTGTGTTGTGTGTGTGTGGTGTGAAATGTTTGTGTTTGTTTTGTTTTGCCCAGAAGGTAATTTAATTATTCCCTTTTTTTTTTTTCCCCGATTTATGGGGCGTCCAAAAATTTATGAAAAGTTTTAACTTTTGGGTAAATGCGGGTTTTGGGGATAAAACGTAAAAGGATGGTTTTACGTGGAGGCTTTCTAAATTGATCTTGAAAGGGCATCAAAAAGCTCCCTTCCCAACACACTTTTTCCTGATTGTCCCCCAACGGGACGGGCCTTTTTTCCCTGGAATGGTTGTCTTGGGGGGGACGTTTTTGCCGGGCGTTGTCTCCTCGCTGCAGCTCGTCAATTTCCCGTTCTGGAATGGTTTTGTTTTGGAGGGGGATTTGTTTCCCGGGCGTTGCTCCTCCCCGGCTCGGGCTACTTTCCGTTCTGGAATGGTTGTCTTGGGGGGGGCCCGTGTTGCCGGGGGCGTTGTCTCCTCCCCTGAAAGTTCTGTCTACTTTTCCGTTCTGGAAGGGCCCCTTGTCTTGGAGGGGGACGTGTTGCCAGGGTTTTTCTCCCCCCGCTGCGTATGTCAAATTTTCCCCCGTTCTGGAAGGGGTTGTCTTGGGGGGGGAAGTGTTGCCATGGGGCGTTGTCTCCTCGCTGAAGCCCCTGTCTATTTCCCCGTTTTGGAAATTTGGTTTGTCTTGGGGGGGGGAAAAGTTTTTCCCGGGCCCTTTTTGTCTCCTGCGGGCAGCTCTGTCTACTTTCCGGTTTCTGGAATGGTTTTGGGTTTTTGGAGGGGGAAAGTGTTCCCAGGCGTTGCCCTCCTCGCGGGCAGGCTCTTGTTTTACTTTCCGTTCTGGAATGGTTGTCTTGGGGGGGGACGGGGTTCCCAAGGCTTTTTGTCTCCCCCGCTGAAGCTTGTTCTACTTTCCGTTCGTCCATTTATCCCTTAGTGTTGGGGGAATGGGGGGGGGGGGTAAGAGGGGAAGCGGTTAAAGAAGGGGAAGGAGAGCTTATTTTACTGTTTTGCAGTGTAAAGTGCTGACGAGGGTTGTTGTCATGATTCCCCCAGCTTTCATCCCTTTTGGAAAGCCCTTACGGGGACAAATTAAAAACCGAGCTATGGGAACGCTAAAATTGTTCGGGGCCTGCTTTTCCCTTAACCCCAAAGGACAGGCAATGCCATCGCAGCAAAAACTGTTTCCCGGTTTTTCCATCAAAAGGGAATTTGGCCCGGGGGGCGTTTTTTAGCCTAAAAAGGAAATGGCCCCTTTAATGATTTCCTTGGCCTTCGAGGGTTTTTGCACAAAGACGGATTTTCATTATTTTTTAAAGGGAAAAGGAGTTCGGCCTGCTTTCCAGGGGGAAGGAAAAGCCCCTCAACAGCATGTTGGGGGGGGTTTTTAAAAAACTGGATTCGGTTTTTTTTTTCCCTTTCTGTTTTTTGTTTTTTCCCCCCTTTTGAAACCCCCATGTTTTGGTAAGTAAACGGGAGGAAGTTATGGGAAAAATTAAACACAACACCACACACACAACCACACCACACCACACACACACCACACACACCCCACACAAAAGAGGAGAGAGAGAAAGGAGGAGAGAGAGGAGGAGAGGAGAGAGGGGAGACAGGCAGACGGGCCCAAAAGGCAGCAGGAAGACGGACGAGACAGAGATGAGGAGAGAAAAGCCCAGACAGAAACGACAGACAGGCAGACGGGACCGAAAAAAGACTGACAGACGGGACGGGGACCAGACAGAGAAAAGCCCCCCACAGAAGTTTGCGGGTTTTCCCAGTAACAAAACGATTTCCCCGAAAAAACTATTTGTTCAAAGGGCACGACAAATGCTTTATAGCTTTTGTTTGGTTTTTCCCCATTAGTTTTTTAGTTTAAAAAAAAATAAGGCGAGGGTTTTTAAATGATTTGCTGTTTTTTCCTTGCCCGGCGCCCCCCACTTACCCCACCACACCCCAACACACACACACACACACACACACACCAACACACACACACACACACACAACACCCCGCACGCACGCCAAAACACCCCAAAACCACACACCAAAACACCACACAAAAACCTCCACACCCCTTTATTTTTCCAATCCCCCCAAAAAACAAATAGTAGATAGTTTGCCAAGATGTAGTTTGTGTGTGTGGTGGTTTTGGGGTGTGTGTGTGTGTGTGTGGTTGTGTGTGTGTGTGGGGGCCGTGCGTGCGTGGTGTGTGTGTGTGTGTGTGTTTGTGTGTGTTTTTGTGTGTGTGTGTGTTTTGTGTGTGTGTGTGTGCGTGTGTGAGTTTTGTGCAGGCAGCAAGAATATCACAGTGAAAATGATGACTGTAAAAATTGAGGGGGTGATAAGACAGTAAACCCCTTGAGATTTGATGAAGACAGTGACACTGAGAGTGATGAAGAAAATTTGACCCCCCTGACAGTGATGAAGACTGGGGACACTGAGGGGAGGGAAGGGATGCACAATGGACAGTGATAAAAGGAAAATGACATGACATTTTTTTGAAAAACTTTTGCCCTTTTGAAAAGTGATGAAGACATTTGACACGGGGAATTTGATGAAAAACTGTCAAAACTGCAGTGTGAAGACGGGCCCACGGGACAGTGATGAAGACAGTCACACTGATGTGATGAAGACAGTGGAAACTGACATTTGATGAAAAAAAGGGTCACACTGAGAGTGATGAAGCCCAGTGACACTGAGAGTGTTTAAAGGGACTTGTCACCCCGGGCCAGTGATAAAGACAGTTTCATTGACAGTGATGAAAAAACAGTGACACTGAAAGTGTTTGAAGACGCGAACTTGGGAAGTGATGAAGGAAAAGTGACACTGAGAATGATGAAGACTTTCACACTGAGAGTTTTGAAGACTGTACACTGAGGGGGGATGAAGACATTTCACCACGGGCATTTTTTTCCATGAAAGGACGTGACATGGATTTGTTGAAGACTGGGGAAAATGAGAGTGAGGGAAGACAGGGGCCCAATGACATTGTTAAAAGGACGTCAAACTGAGAGTGTTTAAAGGGGCCCAGGGGACACTAAAGGTTGATGAAGCTTTTACCCTAAGAGTGTTGAAGCCCAGTGAAAATTGAGATTTTTTTTGAAGACTGGGGACCCCTGGGGGAGTTGATGAAAAATGTGAAAATGAGAGTGATGAAGCCCCAGTCACACTGAGAGTGTTTAAAGACTGGGGACCTGAGAGTGATAAAGCCCGGTCACCATTTGAGAGTGTTTAAAGGAGAGGGGAACCTGAAGTGATGAAGACTGTAAACCCAAAATTGATAAAGGGACAGTGACACTGAGAGTGATGAAGACAGTGACATTGTTTACTGATGAAGTTGTGACACTGCAGTGAAAAAAAACCTGTCACCGGACAGTGATGAAGACGGCCCAACACTGATAGTGATGAAGACAGTAACACTGTAGTGATAAAGGGCCCAGTGAAAAGGGAAAAGTGAGGGACGTGCCACTGAGAGTTATAAAGGGGACAGGGGGAAATTTGAGAGTGATGGAAGTCACACTGGGGGGTGTGAAGGACTGTCACACTGAGGGTGTTAAAAAGACAGCCCCCAAAATGCCCCGTGATGAATACAGTCACATGAAAATTGATGAAGAAAAGCCCACACTGAGATTGATGAAGACTTTCACCTAAAGAGTGATAAAGACTGCCCACACTGAGAATGTTTGAAGGGGAGGGGAAAATGAAAATTGATAAAGACTGTGACACGGGCAGTGATGAAGACTGTCACACTGAGAGGGGATGAAGACTGTCAAAAAGGGACAGTGATAAAGACTGTCACATTTGACATTTGTTAAAAGACAGTCCCCACGGGAGAGTGTGAAGACTGGGGACATGAGTTGATGAAGGAGGGGCCCACTGAGAGTGATAAAGACGGGTGACATGAGAGTGTTTGAAGACTGTGACACTGAGGGAGGGTTTAAAGGGAAAAGTCACATGAGAGGGGATGAAGTAGCCACATGAGATTTGATGAAGACAGTAAACCCCAGAGAGTGATAAAGGGACTTTTCCCCAGTGAGAGTGATGAAGACATTTGCACTGACAGTGATAAAGGCCTGTGACACTGGGGGAGTGATGAAGACAGTGACACGAGAGTGATGGGGGACTGTCCCCACTGGGGAGTGTAAAGACAGTCACCCTGATAGTGATAAAGACAGTGACACATTAGTGATGAAGCCGGTGACAATGAGAGTGATAAAGGGACGGGAAAACCCCTGGGTTTATAAAGGACATTTGGAAAATTTGAGGGTGATAAAGGGACAGTGCCCATTTGAGAGTGAGGGAAGCCTGCCCCAACACTGAAAAGTGATGAAGACTTTTAAAAATGAGAGAGAGGGGACGACTGTGCCCTTGAAAAGGTGATGAAACCCAGTCAAAACTTGAGTTGATAAAGATAGCCACATGATAGTGATGAGACCAAAAGGAGAAATTGAAAAGTGATGAAGACAGTGCCACTGAGGTGAGGGAAAGACGGGTCCACTGACAGTGATAAAGGACAGTGACAGGGACGGGTGTTAAAGACAGTGCACTGGAGGGATGAAAGACTTTCAAAACCTGAGAGTGATAAAGGGACTGTCAATGGGGAGGGGTGATGAAGATGTCACACAGAGAGTGATGAAGACTGGGGACACTGAGAGTGATAAAACAGTCACCCCTGAGAGTGCGAAGACAGTGAAAACTGAGATTTGATGAAGACAGTGACCGGGGAGTGATGAACACGGTGAAAATGCCCATTTGATGAAGACTGTCACATGAGAGTGATGAAGAGGGGGGACAGTGAGAGTGTTTGAAGCCCAGTAAAACCCTGAGGGGGGATGAAGCCCAGTCACATGACATTTGATAAAGACAGTGACATTTGAGGTGATGAAGACTGTGAAAGGGACAGGGGATGAAGACTGTCAAAAGGAGTGTTGAAGACGTAAAACCTGATAGTGATGAAGACAGTCAACTGGAGTGTGAAGACGTGACACTGACAGTGATAAAGGGACTGTCACCTGGACAGTGATGAAAGACATTTTGACATGAGAGGGGCAAAGACGTCCCACTGGGGGAGGGGAAGAGACTGTGACACTGAGAGTGATGACTTGTGACACTGAGAGTGTTTGGAAGAAAATTTCACACTAAGAGTGTTTTGAAGACAGGGGAACACTGGGGGGGTGTTAAAGGGACTGTCCCACTGAGGGGTGATGAAGACTGTAACACTGACAGAGATGGACTGGGGACATGAGAGTGTGAAGACAGGGGGACATGAGAGTGATAAAGGGACTGTGAATTGAGGGGAAAAGGAAAAGGACTTCCCCAATGACGGGGATGAAGACAGGACACTGAGAGTGAAAAATGAAAGATGTCACATGAGAGTGATAAAAAAAAAAATTTAAAAAAAAAAAAAAATAAAAAAAGAAAAAAATAAAAAATTAAAAAAAAGAACTTTGTTTAAACCCAACCCCTGACAGTGATAAAGGGACAGTGACCAGTTGCACAAGGAGAAGCAGGCAGCAGACTGTACATGACAGTGATGAAGCTGTCACACTGACATTTGATGAAGACTGTCACACTGACAGTGTTGAAAGATTGCCCCACTGCCATTTATGAAGCAGTGCCCGTTGCCCCAAGGGAAAGAAGCGGGCAGCAAGACGGGTTCACACTAGAGTGATAAAAGACTGCCCACATTGCAGTGATAAAGGGACGGGGTGAAAATGAGGTGATGAAGAGTGTCACATTTGGACAGTGATGAAGACTTTTCACACTGAGGTGTTAAAGGCAGTGACATTGAGAGTGTAAAGATAGTGAAAATTGGAGAGTGACAAAGCCCTGTGACACGGGACAGGGGAAAATTGGGAAAAACCCAAGGGGCCCAGTTCCCCACAAGGGAAGCGGGCCCGAAGATTGTCACACTGAGAGTGATGAAGGACGGGTCACCCCTGAGAGTGATGAAGACTGTCAAATGCAGTGATAAGAGGTCAAAACTGAATTTGATGAAGACATTTGCCCAAATTTGCAAAAGGAGGAAGGGCAGCAAAAAGGGGTCACACTGACCCGGGCATTTTCTGCTTGGCAGGGAAAAGGGGACTTTTTTCAGTTTGGCGGGGGAAAAAGGGGACATTTTTTTGCCGGGGGAAAGGGAAAAAAGGGGGAATTTTCTGTTTGGCGGGGAAAAAAGGGGACATTTTTCCCTTGGCGGGGAAAAGGGGAATTTTTTGTTTGGGCGGGGAAAAAAGGGGGGACATTTTCTCCCTTTGGCAGGGAAAAGGGGCATTTTTGCTTGGCGGGGAAAGGGGAATTTTCTGCTTGGCAGGGAAAGGGGACATTTTTTTGCTTCCCTTACTTCCAAAATGAGCCATTTTCTCAAGAAATAGCAGGCCTTGGGAGCGCACTAACGGGTTTACACACCACACACACACACACACACACAACACCACCCACAAAACCCACACACAACACCACAAACACATTCTCTCTCTTCTCTTTCTCTCTCTCTTTTCCCCCACACACCCACCCCACACACTCTCTCTCTCTCTCTCTCTCCTCTCTACACACACACACACACACCAAAAACACAACACACCACACACACCCCAACACACACAAAATAAATATATATTTATATATTTTATATATATTTAATGTTGAAAAAATTAAAGTAGGGGGGGGAAAAAAAAGACCCGGGGCCTTAAAAAATTTTCTTCATTTCATTATAGTTATAAATTTGGAAAGTTTTGGGAACTTTTAAAAAAAAAAAAATTGAAGAGGGAAGGGAAAAGGGGGGGAAAATAAAATTAAAAATTTATGATTTAAACCCTTCGTTGCTGAAAGGGGAAAACCATCGTAATCTCTCTCGAAGGCACATCAAATTTTGTATTGCCTGCCCCTAGGCCTTTCGCCCGCTGGAAACGGACTAAACAGGGAGACACGGTTTTTATTTTGGGCTGTGCACTTGGTGTCAAATAGGGACACACCAAAAGTCCCCAAAATTTTGTGGGGTTTCACCCCAAAAAGGTTTAAAAAAAGAAACCCCAAAAGCGCCCCCGGAAAACAGCCCGCAAAAGGGGGGTAAAAATGGAACAAAAAGAAAGTGTGGGAAAAGGAAAAAAATTGCGTTTTGTGTGGTGTGTGTGTGTGTGTGTGTGTTTGGTGTGTGGTGTGTGTGTGGGGTTTTGTGTGTGTGTGTGTGTGTTCCCGACTTCAAAGTTGTCTTTAAAGACCCTTTTGGGGGAAAATTTTGTTGAGGTCCAAAAATACTGGGAATTATTATAAGTCTGTTGTTCATTTCTGTTTCATTTGGTGCTTTTATATATATATATATATTTATATATATATATATATATATTATAAAAATATATATTATATTTTTACAAATCAATGTATCTATAAGTACACACATTTATGTATATATCAACATCCCCCAAAAAAAAAAAAAAAAAAAAAAAAAAAAAAAAAAAAAAAAAAGAAAAAAAAAACAAACCACGTTGGGTGATTTTCCCCAAAATTTGGTCCCATATTTGGTTTTTCCTCTTTGACTTAATTATATAAATAATTTTATAATATTTTTAAAATTTTAAAAAAAATATATATATATAATTTCCGAACAATATAAAAATTTTCCTTTTAAAAAAATTTAAAAAGCTCAACCGTCTAGACAGAAAAATTTTAAAAGGGCATTTTTAATTGTTCGTGATAATTGTCCTCACGTTGAGGGGGTGTGGTCCGACAAAATCAAAAATGGAGAAAAATCAAATTTAGGGAATCCCCCTAAA
>JAMYXO010003764.1:15000-19196 GCA_033310375.1 Conus canariensis | reverse complement strand
TGCCTTTCTTTGAAGATCAAACTTTTGTCTTTTGTAGTCCTCAAAATCAGCCTGTAGGCGACTAAATTCTTCATCCGTGATGTTCGAGTCGGCAAGTGCTTTATTTATTGTCAGTTTGAAGGAACTAAGTTTAGCTGTTATTAGTTGAACTATAGCTGTGTGCTTTTGGAGTTTAGCTTTTATTTTTTTGCTGACAGCACTTACAGCCAATGAACACAGGCCAAGAGTTAAAGACAAACCACCTAGAGGTAAAGCTGCCGGTGCACCTACGCCTGTTGCTAAGAGACCTACACTTGTTCCTGCTGATAGAGCACTAGTGATCGATGCTCCAGTATTAACATATGTAACAGCATTAAAGACAGCAGAATACCTTCGTTTGGTTTTACTGTATTTTGAAAGGTCCTGCTCTAGTTGGGTTTGCATTTGTGTAATGTTGGTTAATCTGAAAGTTTTTATGTCTACAGCAACAGAGTTCTCTTCTTTGGGCACTTTTGGATAAACCTGAACAGACATGCTTTTTAAAAATAAATATAATTTAGTATTGGATATCTTTTAATCTGTTATCTTGAATATTCAGCTGCGCATCATATATTAAAAACAAATGTACATTAAGTGGTTTATCACTCTCTTTTTCTTTATCAATTTGAATGTTTATTACGTCTTTAACTGTTCTCCCACTCCCATGCAACTGATTATCCTCTGTTGACCTTAGGTCAATCCATAAACCGTATTTCGTTGTTAAATATTCATCAAGTCTAACACTGTGAAGGTGTAGATCTTTAGACACAAGGTCTACTGTTGGACTTCTAGACCTCCCGCCTCCAAACAATTTTCTTATTTCATCAAAATGATGATAAGGTTTAAGCCCGCTACCGTAGACTTGGTTAGGACTACCCTCAATTGAACATTGTACTTTCGTTATTTTAGGATTAATAAATTTTTCACTTTGTCTTTTGAATGGTTCTTCATCTTCACACAGCAATAAAATACCTTTAAGGGATCTTGCTGCGGCACTAAAACTAAAGTTCCATATAGTGTCTGCCCTGCTTTTAGGATATTTAGTATGATGAATCACTCTTTCGTAATATATTGCTAATTTTGACTGATATTGTTGCTCAATCAGCCTTGCTAAGTTAGGGTTGCTAACAATGTCAAACTCTAACGAGATGTCGAAAATGCTGTACTTTGCTTCAGAGTCTGTAGATTTAATGACACGTTTGTATTCATTAAAAGTTAGTTCATATGACAATCTGTCTTTTAATGCTACTTGAAAGTATGGCGCATGCGCTTTTAACAACTCAAAATCTAAGGGTATGGAAAAGCGATTTCCATAAGCAAAACTTACAGCTTCATACTTGTTGCCGGCTTTAGCGTCTTCGGCGTCTATTCTGTGTTTTAGTGCTTCGTTATTTTCGATTCCTTGAAACGCAAGATCGGCCCTTTCATTATCGGTTAGCCATAGATCACAATAGATTAGAAATATGTCTGCATTGTGTAAAGAAAATATTTCTTGCCCCTCAAGTTTTATAGAAATTTTCTTAACGATTGCCCGTCCCAAATTCTGTACAACTGTCCTGTTTACGTCTGTTGCTGAATCAAGTTCTATTTTGAAAGTAAGCCGTGCAGATCCCGGCACAATCACTTCATCTGTTCCTAGGTCTGGAAATTTAACAGTAAGAATTTGATCTGAATCAATAGTAGATGGATTATTTGGAACAATAATATTCTGTTTATTTCCCTTCACGCCAAAGGGCTCTTTCAGTCTTCTATGCGGGTCAAGAATCGAGCCATATGCTTGTGACATTTTTTTATAAAACAAAATAAAAAGTTAATTATTTAAAAACATGGCAGGCATTGAAGGTGAAGAAGATTATGATGTTTTTGATCCTGGAGACGACATGAGTGAAATGACCCCTTTGACACAACCATCGCGCTCAGTGCAGCGTGAATTAACAGAAGAAAGGGCTGAAGCATTTTACAAAAGTTTAGGCCTAGAACGTCCCCAATTTATAGACCCTGATTTTGAATTAAAAGATGGCCATTTGTTTGTAAAAAGCGGCCCCGACCGAGAACAACTTGTTCAGCTTACAGATAAACGAGACAAATTTAAGTTTATAGGCATGAATACAATCAAACAAAGACTTAGGGTGGAAGATCAAAAACGCCTTGGCATTGTTAAACCAAAATTAGATAGGGAAGCAGTTGCTAAACTTCAAAACACACTACAAAAACTCCCAACAGAAAACCAAATTCAAAACATACCCCTTAAAGATTTAAGCCCAACAGCAGACGAAATAATAGAAGCAGAAACCAGTTTTTCAGAAGAAACAGCATTAAAAACTATGCACGATCCGCCGCTACCTATGAGAGAAATAACGGCCCTTGATCATGCTTTGAGAAGCATCAGAGGCGAATTAACAAACAATTTAGCAAAACTGGGTGAACTAGATGAGCATATAAAAAGAGAAAAAGAAAAACTAGTTGAGGCTGATGACCACAACTTAGGACCTGGTGTTAAAGAAAGAATAACACGAAGACTAAAAGATCTTGAACAAGAGAGATCAGCAAGACTAGAAGTGTTGTCTACTAACCGAGAACAATTACGAACTCAAGTGAGCAGAATAAGAGAAACTATCCAAAGAATTTTATATGAAGACACAACGTTAGCAGAACGAATAAGAACACTGTTTAGAGAGCAAGGTGTCACATTAGCAAGTGTTATAACAGCCTTAGGATTTGCAATAAGTACACTGGTGTTGGCTATTACAGGCGGCGGTGGGCAAGGGTTAGTGCCTCCGCCACCATCACCACCATCAGATAAATCATGGGTAAAAAAACAACTTGATCATCTTGCAAGTTTATTAAAAAAATTAGCCAGTAAGGCAATAGACTCTTTGCCTGGTATAATAGGAGGGATCGTTAGCTGGCTTTTGTCTGCCGCAAGTAAAGTAGTTGGCTTTATGGCTGAGCACTTATGGACATTAGTTGTCTTAATAGTTGGGTTACTTTATAGTAAGATAAAGACCAAGTAATCCTAGGGCAGTTAATCCAATAACAAGTGCCGTCTTTTCATATTCATGGTCATCACGAACAAAGTCCGCGTCTTCAATGGCCTTTGGGCTTTGGGCCTTGGGGATTGGATGGGGTTTTGAGGGGGCCACGGGGATTGGGACTTCTTTTTTTATTGCTATTGCTGGCTTAGAATTTATGTCGTTTTTTCCGACCTTCTCTTCATTGCCAGCCACAAGGATTTCATTATTATAGTTTATTATTGTTCCTATCTGAAGTCTGAGGTCAGAAGGCAGCATGTATAAACCAGTGCCGACAGCAAAGTCTACTTTCGATCTTGCGTATTGCAAAACATTTTGGTACCTTTTAATACTTGAAGGCAAATCAATTGCAGAATTAATAGAATCCTCTAAATTTGCTAAATACTGTTTTTGGGCGTCAAAGCCAGTAGAAGGATCAATTATGTTTGATCTCGTTTGTGCTTGCGAACCTAGCAAACACCAAACATAAGTACGAATAGAGTCGTTTATTCGTTCTATTCCTGCTTTTGTTAGGCCCTTAGAAGTATCCAAAATAAATGTTGTCCATGCTGTTTTATGCTCTTGCTCTATGGACCCGAGGTGAACAGTTGTGCCTGAAGAAAAAGATGTGTAAGGAGGATTCCAATCATAGTTATACTTTCTGTGCACGCCCCAAAAATAAAGGGTGCCTAAACCATGATTGCGATCCAACTTTTGTCTAAAGTCTGTCTTTGGGTCAATATCAAATTCGTTACAGATCCTTTCAAAAGCCTTGTAATCTATTCTGTTGCTGAATGGATTAAACGTTTTGTCATTTGGTAATGGTGCTTGCAGTTCAGATAAAATACGTCTGAAGGTGTAATAAAAATGAAATCTATACACTGACCTCACCAAAGGATCAGGATGATTTAAATGATCAGCATACGATACTCCACACCCAGTTGATGCACAAAACACAGCAAAGTTTAACTGGTTCTGATAAAACTGCATCGGATGACTAAACCACACTTTCGGGATGTAGTCGTTTTTAATAGGAGGGTTAAGATAACGATCCAATGGAGTACTAACCTTTACTTGAAAGGCGTCAGACTGAGTCACAGAAATGTCAAGGGTGTCAGTTGTTATATTTTTAAGATTGTAGTGCGGCCCAACAGAATATTTTGCATT
>JAMYXO010003764.1:5000-10000 GCA_033310375.1 Conus canariensis | reverse complement strand
TGCTGCTGCTTCTTCAGACTGACTGCATACTGCAAACAACAGTGCCATTTGTATCCATATGACGAATAACACAATTCCATCTTTCCATCTTATCCAGCAGACACAAATTCAGTTTGGGCTAGTCCAAACTCAAATTCCAATATGGACTGAATTCCAGTTTTGACTGGCTGGTAGTCCAAACTAGAATCTCAATATGGCCTAGGCCGTATTAAGATTCTAGTTTGGACTAATCCGATCCGGAATCGGTCTAGTCCAACCTGGGATCTTAATATGGCCTAGGCCGTATTAAGATTCTTGTTTGGACTAGTCCGATCCGGGATCGGTCTAGTCCAAACTAGAATCTTAATACGGCCTAGGCCATATTGAGATTCCAGTTTGGACTAGACCGATTCCGGATTGGACTGGATTCCAGTCTGGACTGACATCTCTCTCTCTCTCTCTCTCTCTCTCTCTCTCTCTCTCTATATATATATATATATATATACGTGGGAAGCTGATTGCCTACATGGGTAAAGACATGGAATACTCCTCTTTTATGTGTGTTGAAAATGTTTAAAGAGGATGAAGACTGAGGAAACCAAATGTCGAAAGAGTTACAGAGACAAGTTGATAAACTATTAAATATTTTAGGAAATGCAACAATTATTTAAAGGAAAAATACAAAATATATGGATGGGTACATAGCCATTTCAAATTTCATATAGTACGAACGCTCGGTATTAAGAAATGTATTTAAATTAAGGCCTGATCTGTGTATTGTCTGCGCATTGTCCACAGCTCACATTTTAGGCAAAATATTTATGAGGTGAAAGTGATGTGTTGTACAGGACTGATCTTACCTTACATGAGCTTACTCTACCTGACCTGACCCACACTTACCCGATCTGACCCGCTCTGGGCTCCCTTGTCGCTGCTGACCGCTTCGCCTGTGGCCGTGTCAGGGAGGGCCTGCGCTTGCCCGAGGAGGGGCCTGGAATGTGTAGGCTGGCCCGGATATCCTTCCGGCCTTGTCATCTACTCATCTTTGCTCTTGAGTGACTGCGATCAACGGTGTGGACCTGAGCAGCTCCATTCTCTGCCTTCTTCGATCCTGGAATTGACTGTTCTTACCTCTTCATAATCCCGTGTCCTGTGCAGTGGGTAATGTGGCTGATGTGTCAGACAATAACAGGGTCAGGCCTTTTTCGTTCTTAAAACTAAAGTGTTTTTTTTCTCTCCCCTTTTCTGAGCATTCTGGTTTGTTTGTTTGTTTGTTTGTTTGTTTTTTTTCCTTGGTGTGTGTTCCCCTTTTGGGGATACATGTGTAAGGGCGATGAATTAACATTGTTGTAGAAAAGAGATTGTTTTCAGGGATTCGTTTGTTTATTATTTAAGGCAGAAAAGAGTATTGGGGATTCTTTTATATTTGTGTTCATGAATAAGTAACTTATTTGGTTTGATTAATTGACGAAAGATGTAGAGAATTCTCCTTTTGTATCGGAGAATGTTCATTTTTGCCTCCCAAGTTAGGGTTTGGGAAAAGTGATGGCCCTTTGACAACTGAACATAAAGTTGGTCTGTTTTCTCTTGGGCAGATTTAATCACTCAGTCTGCCTGAGTGACACCCAGCAATTTATTAGCCTTGGTTATTTAATTCTTTGGAGGGATATTTCTTTTCTCCTTTCATTTGTTTTCTCCTGGTCGATTTTGGGGGAATTTATTGTTCAAATTGGGACTTAGTTCTTTAAAAAAAAAAAAAAGGAAAAGAAACGAACCTACCTGGAAAACAGTTTTGTGTGTGTGAGAAAGTCGTTCGTAATATGAATTGTTAATTGTAAACAAAACCGTACTTGTGATATCGTCTTCTGTTTTACTTCGTTACGGTCGATCTGAGTGTACGTCATCATCAGCTCAGCTTTTTCCTTGAACTATAAATCACGTGACGTCACCCACGTGACAATGAGTCGATACGAATACTTCACTCAGCAATCAATTCATGATTGAGTAATGTCAATATGGGATCTAAAAATAAGAATTTCTACGAAAAAAAATCTCCTATAGCGTTATGGACTTGACGGGGAGCTCCTCAGACGCGTGCATGGTTCAGCTGCAGGAACACCACTGGCACTATCAGCTGCCAGCAACTTTATGGGCTGGTTTGAAAACAGACTGCTTGCCACATCTCCAAGGCGTATTCAGCGAGAATTCTGGCGCCGCTTCATCGACACCATTTTCATGTTCTACTCTTATCGCAGCTACAGTTTCTAGACTGGATCAATGACCATCATGGCAGCAACAAGATCACGGCCAACTACCGATTGCCAGTATCCCACACTCAATTATCAGCATCAGCATCACTGAAGGTAGGACAGTCACAGATCTACACGTCACAACAACAAAAACGTAAAAGCGAAACAGAAAGGACTGTTTCGACTCCTGTCATCGTACATTTGTCATCGTACATTATGCCTGAGAGGGATTCCATATGAACATGCGTCTGTCAGAATATTCTGATGGTGAGACATTCCTCAAGCTGTATTGTAAATGAAAACCCAAGTATGCATAATCCAGACTATTCCATGCCACGGGTGAAATCCCGCTATCAATAAAGTCTTGATCATTTCAGAAGAAAGTTCACTTAATATCAAGAGAGAAACGTGGGAGATCTTGCAACAACGCAGTGTTGAAAACTAACTCAATGTCTGTTTTAACGGCCACCGGTTGGAAAAAGCAAGACATGCTGATCATGGCACACCACTTCTGTGGTCCCAGTCACAGCATCAGTGACACAAGATGCTTCATCGTGAAACTGATAAAGACCTCTAGTGTCCAGAAGTGACAAAACAAGGAAATGGATATTGGGGCACACACTAAGAACAAACTGTCCATCTGGACTCAACGTTTGTAATTAGTTTCACCTCAGCCCAACAGTTTCATGTAAGTGATACTCCATCTGGATCTTGCACAGATATATATATATATATATATATATATATATATATATATATGTGTGTGTGTGTGTGTGTGTGTGTGTGTAATAAACTAATAAATTCCAAGGATAAATACCGAGCACCATTCCAACAACTTTCAGAGCAGCTTGGTGTTGCAATGACTGCAAGAAATATTCAATTATAAACAAAGCGTGCTCTTATGTCTTAGATTGGAGAAATAGGGGGAGAGATAAGCATTCATATCTGCAGTGGTAGATAATTCTGCCTAATTAACAGTATGCGCTTGAGTGGGTGAATGGGGAAAAAATGAAATAAATGCTTCTCAAAATGAGCCTTCGGCAAGCTTATAGTCTCCAAGGGGGAGAAATTCTCCAATGGGGAGGAAACTCACTAGCATATAACTCCTGGTCAGATACTGATATTTCGAAACCTGATTGTTTCTCCTCAGTGACCGCGCAAAGTGGTAATTTGACTCCTCTGTCTTTTCGGTTTTAACAAGAATACTATCCTAGAAAAGTCTGGTGTGCAATACCGTAGTAGGTTTGTAGAGTTTTCAAAAAACCAACCAAAGGTGCCACCTAAGAAGCAAAAGAAAATCATGAAAGAGTAAAACAAGCTACATTTTCTTATGAAATGTAGAAAATATAAAAAGATAACCTCTTAAGACACAAGTGCTGAGGGCCAGTTCTTGGAATGAATCCACAAGGGACTACATTACAAGAAACTAATAAATTCCAAGGATAAATACCGAGCACCATTCCAGCAACTTACAGAGCAGCTTGGTGTTGTAATGACTGCAAGAAATATTCAATTATAAACAAAGCGTGCTCTTATGTCTTAGATTGGAGAAATAGGGGGAGAGATAAGCATTCATATCTGCAGTGGTAGATAATTCTGCCTAATTAACAGTATGTGCTTGAGTGGGTGAATGGGGAAAAAAATGAAATAAATGCTTCTCAAAATGAGCCTTCGGCAAGCTTATAGTCTCCAAGGGGGAGACATTATCCAATAGGGAGGAAACTCACTAGCATATAACTCCTGGTCAGATACTGATATTTCGAAACCTGATTGTTTCTCCTCAGTGACCGCGCAAAGTGGTAATTTGACTCCTCTGCCTTTTCGGTTTTAACAAGAATATTTGAATAATTGAATATTTCTTGCAGTCATTGCAACACCAAGCTGCTCTGTAAGTTGCTGGAATGGTGCTTGGTATTTATCCTTGGAATTTATTAGTTTATTGTAATTTAGTCCCTTGTGGATTCATTCCAAGAACTGGCCCTCAGCACTTGTGTCTTAAGAGGTTATCTTTTTATATTTTCTACATTTCATAAGAAAATGTAGCTTGTTTTACTCTTTCATGATTTTCTTTTGCTTCTTAGGTGGCACCTTTGGTTGGTTTTTTGAAAACTCAACAAACCTACTACGGTATTGCACACCAGACTTTTCTAGGATAGTATTCTTGTTAAAACCGAAAAGACAGAGGAGTCAAATTACCACTTTGCGCGGTCACTGAGGAGAAACAATCAGGTTTCGAAATATCAGTATCTGACCAGGAGTTATATGCTAGTGAGTTTCCTCCCCATTGGAGAATTTCTCCCCCTTGGAGACTATAAGCTTGCCAAAGGCTCATTTTGAGAAGCATTTATTTCATTTTTTCCCCATTCACCCACTCAAGCACATGCTGTTAGTTAGGCAGAATTATCTACCACTGCAGATATGAATGCTTATCTCTCCCCCTATTTCTCCAATCTAAGACATAAGAGCAAGCTTTGTTTATAATTGAATATATATATATATTCAATTATAAACAAAGTTTGCTCTTATGTCTTAGATTGGAGAAATAGGGGGAGAGATAAGCATTCATATCTGCAGTGGTAGATAATTCTGCCTAACTAACAGCATGTGCTTGAGTGGGTGAATGGGGAAAAATAAAATAAATGCTTCTCAAAATGAGTCATTGCAACATCTAGCTGCTCTGTAAGTTGCTGGAATGGTGCGGTACTTATCCTTAGAATTTATTAGTTTATTGTAATTTAGTCCCTTGCGGATTCATTCCAAAAACCGGCCCTC
>JAMYXO010003763.1:0-19198 GCA_033310375.1 Conus canariensis | reverse complement strand
ATTTTTTGGGGGACCGTTCCCAGGGTTGGGTTGTTTGGGTTCCCCCCCAGGGGGGTTTCTGGCCAGGAGGAGGGTTTTAAAAAAACCCTTTTTGGGGGGCTTTTTTGGTTTTGGGGGTTTGGGGGGGAAGGGAAAGGCCGTTTCTTTTGGGTTGGGCCGGGGTTGGGGGGTTGGGGGGGAAAGGGGGGGGACGTGGTGGGCCTTTGCCCTTCCCGGGAAAAAGTTTTGGGGGGTTTTCCCAGGGGCGGGGGTTTTTGGGGGGCCGCTGGGCGGAAAAAAAAAAAGGGTCGTAAGGGGGGAACCCCCCCAAACCAGGTGGATAAACCCCCTTTCCGGCCCCGCCAAACCGGGTTTTTTTTTTTCCCCCCCCCGGGCGGGGGGCCGGGTTCCCCGGGGGGGGTGGGGGGGGAAGGGAGAGGAGGGTTTTGGGGCCCAAATTTCTTTCCCAACCGGGGGGAAAAAAAGGTTTAAAAAACAATTGGGGTTTTCAGAAAAAAAAGGGCCGGGGAAAAAAGGGAGGGGGAAAGAGGGGGAGGGAGAGGGGGGGTTGGAGGGTTTTGGGTTTTGGGGGGGGAAAAGGGGAAAAAAGGGGAAAAGGTTAAAAAAGGGGGTGGGGGAAAGGGAAGAAAACTTTTAAAAAGGGAGGGCCCCATCGGGAATTTAAAAGCTGGGGCAAAGGGGGGGGGAAAAGGGGGGGGTTGGGAAACCCGGTTGGGGAAGAAAAATTTGGTGGGGTTTTTGGGGCCCTTTAAAAAAAAAAACAAGCCTTTGAAAAAGAAAAAAAACAACCCCCCAAGCGGGCTGTGTGTTAAAAAAGGGGGGGGTTAAAGGGTTTTGGGGGGGTTTTTTGGGGGTTTTCCCCCCTTTCCGTTTTTTTTGGTTTCCTTAAATTTTTAAACCTTTGGGGCCCTTTTTTCTCCTCTTTTATCTTTTTTTCCTTTTTCTTTCCTCTCTCTTTTTCTCTTTTTTCCCCCCCCCCTCCCCCCTGGGAAGGCTCCCCCCTTAAACCAGGGTTTCCAAGGGAATTTTTGGGGAAAAAAAAAACCAGGGGGGGTTTAAGGAAACCCCCCCCAAAAGGTTTTTCCCAAAATTTGCGGCCCCGGTTTTGGCCGGTGTTTGAAAAAAAGGGGGAAATTTAAAGGGGGCGGGGGGGTTTCCAAAAAAAGGGTTTTTTCCCCTTTGGTTTTCCCCTGCACGGGGCCCAAACCCCCCGGGGGGGACAGAAAACAATTTTAAGGGTATTTAAAAAAAACCCACCGGGCGGGGTTGGTTTTTCGGGGCCAAAAGGGGAAAATTCTGGATCCTTTGCCCGGGGGCAAGGGTTAAAAAAAAAACCCACTTTTTTAAACCAAAAAAAATCTCCCAATTTTTCCCTTTTTTCCCAGTTTTTTTCCCCAAACCATTGGGGGGAAAAAAGGGGTTTTAAAAAAAACCCGGGGAAAATTCCGGGGGTTCAGGTTTTTGGGTTTTCCACTTTCCCCCTTTTTGGAAACGGGGGTTTTTCTTGGGGGGTTTTTTAAAAAAGAAAAAAAAAGGGGAAAAAAAAAAAGGGTGGGGGAAAAGAGGGGGGGGGAAAAAGCCCGGGGGGGAATTTTTTGGGGGGGAAAAAAAAAAAAAAACTTTTTTTGACCCTTTAGGGGCATCTTCTTTTCCCCCTTGGGGTAGCGTTTTTCAGGGGGGGCCCCAATAGATCCCAAAGGAGAGTGGCAGGTTTCAGGGGGTCTTCACCTTTGGCTAGTTCCGCTCTATTGCGCCATTTTGAAGGCTTTTCACCACTTCCGGTTGATCTGATTTCCTGTTCACGGGTTTTGTCGGGGTCTGTCCATCACCTTTTTTTCTCGCTGATTGTGTTACATTGTAAGTTTGAAAAAAAACGCATGATAGTGTTTACATTGTCCAAGTTTGAAAAAACACGCCTGTTGTGTTGAATTGTCCCGTTTTTAAAAAAAAACATCGGGACAGTGTTACATTGTTAAGTTTAAAAAACACGTCTGATAGTGTTACGTTGTTAAATTTGGAAAACGCCTGATAGTGTTATCATTGTTAAGTTTGAAAACACGCCTGTTTAGTGTTACATCGTTAAGTCGGGAAAAAACCGCCTGATAGTGTTACATCGTTATGTTTGAAACACGGGGCCTGATAGGTGTTACATCTTTTGAGTTTGAAAAAACATGCATGATAGTGTTACAATTCGTTAAGTTTGAAAAAAACCCGCCTGATTAGTGTTACCATCGTTTGAGTTTAAAAAAACCACGCCTGATTAGTGTTTACGTTCTTTAAAAGTCTGAAACACGCCTGATAGTGTTACTTTGGGTTAAGTTTTGAAACACGCCTGATACTGTTACATCGTTAAGTCTGAAACAGGGCCTGACATGTTTAACATCGTTAAGTTTTGAAACAAGGGCCTGTACTGTTACATCGTTAAGTCTGAAAAAACCACGCCTGACAGTGTTACATCGTTAAAGTCTAAAAAAACACGCATGATACTGTTACATCGTTAAGTATTGAAAAACAAGCCTGTTTAGTGTTACATCGTTAAGTCTGAAACCACGCCTGATTAGTTTTTACATCGTTAAGTCTGAAACACGCCTGATAGTTGTTACATCGTTAAAGTTTGAAACATGCCTGATAGTGTTACATCGTTAAGTCTGAAACACGCCCTGATAGTGTTACTTTTCGTTAAGTTTGAAAACACGCCTGATAGGCGGAAATTGAAACACATTTCTAAAAGGTATTTGAAATAACTCCGCCGGATTAAACATACACAAAACGGATTACAAGACAAAAACACGACGCGTTTGGACTTTCTTAGGTTCATCCTTCAGGCAAGTGAACAATTTACTCCGGTCAAACAAAAACCGAAACGAGCACCAACGATCCAAAGAGCAACACACTGCAAATTTACATGACCGTAAAGTGAAATAAAAAAAAAAAAACAAGGAAGGGTTGCAGTCAGTATGAATCAAAGCTGGTTGCAGAGGTTTAAATGCAGGCGGAAAACTGAAACAAGTAACTTCGATTCATACTGACTGCAACCCTTTCGTTGTTTTGTATGTCGCTTTACGTCATGTAGTGTAGTGGTGCACTTGTGATCGTTGTGATCGTTCTTTTTTCGTTGTCCTGAGTTTGTTCATCTTGCCTGAAGATGACCTAAGAGGTCCAAACGCGTCTTGTTTTGTCTTGTAAATCTTTTTGTGTATGTTAAATTGGCGGAGTTATTTCAAATCCCCTTTTTAAAATGTTTTTTCAATTTCGCCTGCAGTTCACCTAAACTTGCAAAGGGGGCGGGAATGAAAAAACCCGTTGCCCAAACACCCTTTTCCACTCGCGAACAAAAGGGACAGGTGACGGTGAGCAAAACAAAAACCCTACCAGGCAGCATTCAGCCATTTCTGATCGTTCGGGGAGCACGAAAATGTAGGGTGGTTGTCCCCCTTTAGGGGAAGAAAAAAGTCCCAAAAAAAAGCCCCCCATCGCACCGGGTTCCACATCGGCAAAGACAGCTGAATGAACGACTTCTGGCAAGGACCCTCACTTTCTTCATGCCGCAAAAAAACTGTGTCTTGGACAAGAGGTTGTGCTCTCATGATCCCGGATATGGGGATCGCCCTGACAATTTTGCTTGGGCCCGAAGGTTTTAATTGTTTTACCACGGGAGCTTTTTATGGTTTTTTTTTGGGGGCATGCAAAAACACAGGTGAAACAATCCGCTTTACCCCTCCTGTCCCCACCCCTAGTTCAGTCAGTGAACATCGCTTTACCCCTCCTGTCCCCCCCCTAGTTCAGTCAGTGAACAATCCGCTGTACCCCTCCTGTTCCCCACCCTAGTTCAGTTCCAGTGAAACAATCCGCTGTACCCCTCCTGTCCCCCCCCCTAGTTCAGTCAGTGAACAATCCGGGCTTGTACCCCTCCTGTCCCCACCCCTTTTTTCAGTCAGTGAAAAAAATTTCGCTGTACCCCTCCGTCCCAACCCCTAGTTCAGTCAGTGAAACAATCCGCTGTACCCCTCCTGTCCCACCCCTAGTTCAGTCAGTGAACAATCCGTTTGTAACCCCTCCTATCCCCCACCCTAGTTCAGTCCAGGGGAACAACCGCTGTTACCCCTCCTGCCCCCACCCCTAGTTCGTCAGTGAACAATCCGCTTTTACCCTCCTGTCCCCCCCTGTTCAGTCGGAACTCTCGTGTTGAAGTCATTAAGCCAAAACTTTTCTCACATGATCACTGCAAGGTCCAAGAAAAACTGAGTCAGGGGTTGTTTTGTCCACTTGTTCATCTGCTGGGGAAGATGAAATCCATTTTGTCCTTTTTGTGTCCAGCTTAAGCGATTTAAGAAAGAAAACTAATCCCAAAAAAGTACTACGTGGAATTCCACGGTCAGGTTATTGCTTTTACTTTCATCATCTAACGTTGTGACGATGCCAAACTTGTCTTTTATACTTGTTAAAAGCCTTTGCCAGACGTCCCGGGTCGTCATTAGTTTTACATGTTAAAATCTGTTTTTTTGCATTGTGCCTGTAGAGATGTATTTACATTGTTTTATGATTACCATTTGAAAACGGGGTTAAAAGGGGGCCCTTTGGGATTTAAAAAGGGAAAAATTTTCAAAACTCCCCGAAATTTGGTTTTTGGGAGGGTTTTAAAGGGAAAAAAAATCCCGGGGGAAAAGGGGGGGGTTTTACGTCCCGGGGGGTTTTCCCCTTTTTTTGGGGCCCCCAAAAACCCTACTCTTTAACAAAAAAAAGTTTTTTTTTTGATAGGGGTTCTCACCCCCCAAAAAACTTGGAAACCACAGGGGGGGCTACGAAGGCGGGGGGAAAAAGGGCCCCTTTTAAATTGAAAAAAATGGGCCAGGGGGGAAAATTTCCATTATAAAATTTTGGGGGTTTCCCAAACCCCGGAAATTTTTTTGGAAAAAAAAAAAACCCCAAAAACCCCTTGGGCCCCAGGGGGCCCCCCCGGAAAAAAAAAAAAAAACGTGTAAAGGGGGACGGGTTAAGGGGGGGCACGTTTAATTTGGGCTTTCGCCCTTTCAAGGGGGGAAAAAGGGAAAAAAAAAACCGGGGAAAAAAACCTTTTTAAAAAAAAAAACGGGCCCGTTTACAAAAGGGGATTTTGATTTTCCAAAAAGGGTGGTTTTCCCCCCAACATAAAAAAGGGGGCGTTTTTGTTTTTAAATTTGGGCGTCGTTTCCAAATTTTTTTCCCCTTTGGGGCATGCCCGGAAGCTTTGTTTTTCCCCCCCATTTTGGGCCCCTTTTTTCCCCTCGGGGGTTCTTCGGGGAAAAAAAAAACCCCAAAAAAACCTTTAAAGTTTTAAAATTTTTTTTTCCTTCCAGAGGGGTTTTGGAATTTTGGAGCCCCAAAACAGAAAAATTTTGGGGGGTGCCACTAAGGGTTAACGGGGTCGTTGGTTTAAAAAAGGGTTTTTCTACCCCCGGGCCCAAGGAGGGTTAGTTTTACCGGGTCTAAGAGGTTGGGGAAAACCCCTTTTGGGTTTTCCTTTAGGGGGAAAATTGGGTTGGGTTTTGGAATCATTTTTTGGGTTTTTTTTCCCCGGGGCCACCCCCTTGTTGGGGGGCCCCTTTTTTGCGGTCGGGGGGGGGCTATCCCAGGCAAAAAATTACCTTCCCTTTAAAAACCCTTTCCCTTGGGGGCCCGGGGGGGGGGGGGGGTTTTCCCCCGGCCCCTAAAAAAAAAAAAATTGGAAATTTCCATGGTAAACAAAACAAATTGGGGGTTTATAAAAAAAAAAGATTAACCCAAAAAACCCGGAATTTTGGGGGGGCCCAAAAGGGGGTCAAAAAAAAGGAGATCATGACTAAAAAAAAAAAACCCCCCGAGGGCAAAAAAACCATTGGCAAAAATTTTTGTGATTAGGGAATTTTCTGAAAAAAACTTACGGGCCCCCAACGATCTTTGGGGGGGGATTAAGTTTTTTTTGTTCCCCCCGTTTGGGAAAAACCCAAAAAAAAACCCGGGGAAAAAAAACCCCGGGGACAAAAATTGCGGTTTTTTTTAAAAAAAAAACAAAAACTCCCCAAAAAAAACCCCATTAAAATAAAAAAACTTGGAAAAATTTTCAGTTTTAAATTTTTGCAAGGGCCAAAAAAAAAACGCAGTGGGGGTTTTTTTAAACAGTAATTTTTCTTTTGGGGGATTTTTAACAAGTTTTAATTTGAAAAGGAAAAAAAAACGGGGCCAAGAAATTTGGGGGTTTTTAAAAGAAAAAATTTTTCTTTTTGGGGGTTTTTAAAAGGCCCTTTAAATTTAAAGCGGGCAAACACCCGGGCAGGGGGGTTTTTTTTTACAGGAAAAATTTTCTGTTGGGGGGGGGTCTTTTTTTGGGGAAAAAAGGTCTTGGGGGGACGGGGGGTTTGGGGGGGGGGGGGTTTGGGGGGGTCGGGCCCCTAGGGGGGGACGGAAAAAACAAACAAAAAACCAAAAAAAAAACCCAAAAAAACCCCAAAAAAAAATTTGTGTTTTAATTACTACTGGGTGAAATTAAAATTTTTTGTGATGTTTGGAAAATTGGGGGACGAGGGGGACGTTTTTTTAAAACAAAAAACGGATCCCCAAAAAAACCGGGGGTTTTTGAAAAACCCTTGTTTGGGAGTTTTTTGTGGTGTGTGGGGGTTTTTGTGTGGGGGGGGGGGGGGGGGGGGGGGGGGTTCGGGGACTAAAAAGAAAACAAAAACCCAATTTTAAAAAAAAAACCTCCCCAAAACCCGATCCCTATTACTACAAAATATTTGGGTTTTTACTTAAAGGGGGAAAAAGGGGGATGAGGGGATGATGTTTTGGGGAACAGGGGGGAACGTTTAATTTGGAAAAAGGGGTTTAAAACCCCGGGGACTTTGGGCAAAAAACCCCGCTTGGGGGGCCCCCTCCCCCGCAAAGGCAAAAAAACGGGGGGTTTGACGGGTTTCGGGCCCGGTTTGGGAAAAATGGGAAAAAAGGGGCCCCACAGCAAAAAAGGGATGGGTTTTTTCCCCCCCCGGGGAAAACCCTTGCCAAAAAAGGGACCCACAAAACAAAAGTAAAAAATTTTTTAAAAAAAAATTTTAAAAGTTTACTTCCCCGGGGCCAAACTTTGAAAAAAAAAACGAATCTTTTTAAGAAAAAAAAAAAAAAAAAGGCCCGCGTTTGGGACTCGTGGGGTTTTTTTTTTTCCGGCAAAAAGGAAAAAAAAAAATCAAAACAAAAAAAAAGGGGGAGGGGAAAAACCCCCCCCAATTTTGGCCAAAATTTGGGTTTGGGGGGGGTTAAGTAAATTGCTCGGTTTTTTTTTTTTTCCGTTGCCCTTGAAGTGTTTTTTTAATTTTTGTTTTTTAAAAGGGGACCTAAAAAGGAGGAAAAAAAAACCCCAAAAAAAACGGTTTGTGTTTTGTTTTTTGTGTTTTCTTTTTGGTTTTTTTTTGTTTCGGGGGTTTTTAGAAAATTTAAAAAATCTTTTAAAAGATTTGTGCTTTGGGTTTTTTCCCGCCTCCCCTTTCGCCCCCAAATTTTTCCCAAAAAAAAATAAATTTTCCCAAACCCAAGGGTTCAAGGTTTTGGGGGGTTTGGGAAGAAAAAAAGGTTTAAAACCTGTTTTTTTGTTTTTTTTTTTGTTTGTTTTTTTTTTTAAAACTTTTCCTGCGCTTAAAAAAAAGGGGGAAAGTTAAAAAAATTTATTAAAGGGGGCAAAAAAAAACGGGGGGAAAAAATTTTCCCAAAAAACAAAAACTTTTTTCAAAAAAAAGCCCCACAAACCCTTTTCCAAAACCTTTTTTTAAACGGGATATGTATTTTTTTAATTTTCAAAAAATTTATTTTTTTCCCAAAAAATTTTTAAAAAACAAAAAAAAATTAAAGTTTTGGGGCCCCCAAAAAACCCCAAAAAACCCCTTTAAAATTTTTCGTCAAAAAAAAAGGGCTTTAAAATTTTTGAGGGGGGACCCCTTTTATATCCCCCGATTTTCATTTGGGATTTTGGGTTTTTCAAAGATTAAAAAAAAAAAAAAAAAAAATTTTTTCCAAAACCAAAAAAATTTTTTTAGGGGGACTGTTTTTTTTATAAAAAAAAATTGGGCCCCCGGCATTTTTTTTACAAAAAAAAAAATTGGGGTTTCGTTTTTGTTAGCCCCAAAAAAAGGGAAAGGGTTAAAAAACTAAAAAAAAAAAAAAAAAGGGGGGGACGGGCTTTAGTCCTTAATTTTTTTTTTTTTTTTTTTTTTTTTTTAAAAAAAAACCCGGGGGGGAACCGTTTCGGAGGGCTTTTTTTTTCCTTTTCCGGGGGGGGGGAAAAAAAAAGGGGGGGTTTTTTTAAAGGGGCCCCCAGGGAAAACCCAGGGGCCAAAAGGGGTTAAAAGGCCCTTTTATTTTGGAAAGGGGGGGGAAAAACCCGGGGGTTTTTTTATGGGGGGGGAAAACCCCCTTGGAACCGGAAAAAAACCCTTTTAGCCTACGGGGAAAAAAACCCCCCTTGGGTTTTTTTCCCCGGGGACCAAAAAAACTCCCCCCGGCAGGGAAAATCTTTTCCTATCCCAAAAAAAAGAAAATGGTTTTTCCTGGGGGGACATTTTTCGGGCCCAAAAGGGATACTTTTGGGGAAATAAAAAAAAAAAGAGGGGTTCGAAAAAATTCAAAAAAAAAAAGGGCATTAAGGGCCCCCCATTTCCCAAAAAAAAACCGGGGCCAAAAGGGATAAAAAAAAAAACCCAAAGAAGGGGAAGGGGAAAAAAACGAAAAAAAAAATTTTAAAATGGGAATGAAAAAGGGGAAACCAATTCCCCTTTTAAATTAATTCAAACCCAAATTTTATAATTAAAAAACCCAAAATTAAATTTAAAAAAAAGGGAAATAAAAAAAAAAAAAAAAAAAGGGAAGGGAATAAAAAATAAAACTAAAAATAAAAAAAAAAAATAAAAACATAAAAAAACAAAACGGGGGAAGGGTTTTGGAAAGAGGGGCCGGCGGGGAAAAGGGGAAAAAGAAAAAAAAGGGGCCCCCGGAAAAAAGGGGAAGGGAAAAAGTGGGGGGGAAGGGGGGAAAAAAAAAATTTTAAAACAAAAAAAAAAAGGGTTTGGCCCGGGGGAAGGGGGAAAGGAAAAAAAGGAGGGCCCGGGAAAAAAAAGGGGGAAAAAAAGTGGGCGGGGGGAAAAGGAGGAAGAAAAGGGGGCCCCGGGAAAATAGTAAAAGAAATTTTCCCCAGGGAAAAGGGGGGGAAAAAAAAGGGGGGGCCCAAAAAGGGGGGAAGGAAAAAGGGAGGGGGCCGGGGGAAAAAGGGGAAGGGGAAAAGTTTGGCCCGGGGAAGGAAAAATAAAAAGGGGTTTGGGCCGGGTGGGGAAGAAAGGAGGGGGCAAGGAAAAAAGGAGAGGGGGGGAAAGGGGGAAAAAAAATGGCCGGGGAAAAGGGGGGGAAGGGAAAAAAATGGCAAAAGGAAGGGGGGGAAAAGGGGGATGGGGGGGGCAAGGGAAAAGGAAAAAAAAAGGGGATGGCCCCCAAAAAGGAGGAAAAAAAAAAAAGGGGGGCTGGAAAGGGGAGGAAGGGGAAAAAAAAGTTGGAAAACGGAAAGGGGGGAAAAGGAAAAGGGGCGGGGAAAAGGAGGAAGAAAAAGGGGAGGCCGGGAAGGGGGGAAAGAAAAGAGGGTAGGGGGGGGGGAAAAAAAGGGGGCGGGAAAAAGGAAAAAAAAGGATGGGCCGGGAAAAAGGGAAAAAAAAAAAGGGAAAGGGGAAAAGAAAGGGGGTTGGAAGGGAAAGGAAAAAAAGGGAAAAAGGGGGGTTTTTGGGCGGGGAAAAAGGGTGGGGAAGGGGAAAAAGATGGCAGGGGGAAGGGAAGGGGAAAAGGAAAAAAGGGATGGGGGGTTGGGGGGAAAAGGAGGGGGAACAAAAGAAAGGAAAAGGGCCAGGGGGAAAGGAAAAAAAAAAGGAAAAGGGAAAAAAGGAGGAAAAAGGGGAAGAAAAAGAATTGCAGGGAAAAGGGGAAAAAAGGGGTTTGGCAGGGAAGGGAAAAGGGGGAAAAAGGAAAGAGGGGGCCGGGAAAGGGAAGGGAAGAAAAGATGGGTGGGTTAAAGGAGGAAAAAAAAAAAGTGGCGGCGGGAAGGGGGGGAAAAGGGAAAAGATGGGGTGGAAAGGAGGAAGGAAAAAGGAATTTTGGGGGAAAGGGAAAGGAAAAAAGGAGGGGGCCCGGGGAAAAAAGGGGAAAAAAAAAGGGGTGGAATTTTGGAAGGAAGGAAGGAAGGGGGGGGAAAAAAGATTGGGCGGGGGGGAGGAAAAAGAAAAAAAAGGATGGCACGGGAAGGGGGGAAAGGGGGGGAAGGAAAAGGCGGGGGGCCGGGAAGGGGGGGAAGGGAAAAAAAAAAGGGGGAGGGGGAAAAAAAAAGGGGAAAAAGGTTTGGCCCACGGGGGGGAAAAAAAGGGAGGGGGGAAAAGTTGGGAAAAGGGGGGAAAAAAGGTGGGAAAGGGAAAAAAGTTTGGCCCCGGGGGGAAGGGGGGAAAGGGAAAAAAGTTTTGGGGGAAAGGGGGAAAAAAAGGGGGGGAAAAGAAAAAAAAAATGGGGGGGGAGGGGGGGAAAATGGGCAAAAAGGGGAAAAAAATTGGCGGGGGAAAAGGAGGAAGAAAGTTGGGGGGGAAAGGGGAAGGGAAAAGGGTTTGGCGGGGGAAAGGGGGAAAAGGGAAAAAAGATGGGGGAGGGGAAGGGAAGGGGGGCAAAGGGGGAAAAAAAAAAAAGGAGGAGGAAAAGAAAAAAAAGTTGGGGCCCCGGGAAAAAAGGGGGAAAAAAAGGGAGGGGCCCCAAGGGGGGAAAAAACGGGAAGGAAAGGTCCAAAGGGAAAAGGGAAAGAAAAAATGGGGGGGGGGGGGGAAAGGGGCCGGAAGGGGGGGAAAGAAAGATGGGCCCACGAAGTGGGAAAAAAAAGGGAGGGAAAGGGGGAAAGCAAAAAAAAAAAGGGGCACGGACAAAGGGAGGAAAAGGGGATGGCCCGGAAAAGGGGAAAGGGAAAAGGGCCCAATAAAGGGGAGGGGGCCAAAAAAGGGGAAAAAGGGGAGGAAGGGGGGAAAAAAAAGATGGCAACGGGAAAAAGGGAAAAAAAAGGATGGGAAAACGGGAAGGAGGAAAAAGTTTGGCCCCGGGGAAGGGGGAAAAAAAAAGGAGGGCCCAAAGAAAAAGGAAAAAAAAGAAAAAAAAAAAAGGGCCCCCCAATTTGGGGGGAAAAGGGGGAAATTAAAAAGAGGGGCCGGGGGAAGGGGGGAAGAAAATTTGGGCCCAGGGGGAAAAAAAAAAGGGAAAAAAGGGAAAATTTGGGCCCCGGGGGAAGGGAAAGGGAAAGGGAAAAAAAAATGGCCACCAAAAAGGGAAAAAAAAGAAAAAAAAAAAAAAGGGGGAAAATTTGGGGAAGGCGGGGAAAAGGAAAAATTTTTGGGGCCGCGGAAAAGGAGGAAAAAAAAAGATGGGCCCGGAAAAGGGGGGAAAAGGAAAAAAGGGGAAATTTGGTGCAGGGGCCCCGGGGAAGGGGAAAGAAAATGGGCAGGGGGAAAGGGAAAAAAAAGGGGGCACGAAAAAAAAAGGGGGAAAAAAAAAAAAACAAAGCCCCCAATGCGGGGGAAGGGGAGGAAAAAAAGGGGATGGGGGGGAAAAGGAGGGGAAGAACGTGGCCAAGGGAAAAAGGGGGAAAAGGAGGGAAGGGGGGGAAAAAAAAGAGGGGTTGCAGGGGGCAGGGGGAAAGGGGGGGGAAAAAAAGGGAATCGGGGGGGGAAAAGGAAGGAAAAAAAGTTTGGCAGGGAAAAGGAGGGAAGAAATTTTGGGAAAGGGGAAAGGGAGGAAAAAAAAAGGGTTGGCGCGGAAGGGGGAAAGGGGAAAAAAAAGGGGGCACGGAAAAGGGGGGAAAAGGAAAAGAGGGGGCAGGGGGAAAGGAAGGAAAAAAAAAAGTTTGGGCCGGGAAGGGGAAAGGGGGAAAAAGGGGATGGGAAAAAAAACCAAAAAGCCAACGAAAAAATCCCGGGGGATTTTGTGCCCGCCATTTTTCCCTTTTGGGCCCATTTTTCCTGGGGGGGGGGCCGGACCATGAAAAAAAGGGGGCAACCCCCTTTTTTCCTTTTTTCCGGGTTTCTGGGGGGAAAACCCCTTGAAGCAAAATGCCCCCCCCCTTTCCTGTCCGTTTTGGGGACCATTTTAAAAGGCATGCCCCCCCCCGGGTTTCCAGTTTTTGGGGGGAAACCAATGTAAAAACCCCTTTTTTGCCCCCTTGTTCCCATTTTTTGGGGAAATTTTATGAAAAAAGCATTTTCCCTTTCTTTTTTTCCGGGGTTCAATGGGGGACCATTTTTAAACCGAAATTGTCCCTCTGTCCAGTTTTTTTTGGGGCGGCCCTTTGAAAAAGGGCATGTCCCCCCTTGGGTTTCCATTTTTCTGGGGGGGGAAACTTTTTGAAAAACAAAACCCCCCCCCCCTCTGCCCAAAAGTTCTGGGGGAAAACCAGTAAACCATGTCCCCTTTTCTTTTTTCCGTTTACCGGACCATGAAAAAACGATTTTCCCCTTTTCCTTTCTTTTTCCAGTTTTTTCCCCGGAAACCCCTTGAAAAACGCATTTTCTTTTCCTCTGTTTTTTTGGGCCGGCCCAAAAAAAAAAATTACCCCCTTCCCAAAAGGGGGCCCCCGCAAGGAAAAATGGGGGCGGGCCCCCTTTTCCCCGGACGTCAAAATTAGTTTCCGGGAAAATTTTAACCCCTTTGGGTTTCCCGGGGTTTTCCCGGCCCCAAAGAAACTTTGATGGGGGCCCCCCCAGCAACGTTTTGTGGCTTAAATGGGCCCCCCGAAAAAAGGGGCCCCCCGGTTCCGGTTCCTTTTTCCCCTAGTTTTCCCAGTAAAAATCTGTTTCGGGGAAGTTTTGTTGTGGGGTGTGGTTGTGTGTGCTTTGTGCGTTGTGTGTGTGTTTTTGGTTGTGTATTTTGTTTTTTTGGGGTTCAGTTAAAGTCGGGAACTTTTTTTTTAAAAGGGGTTTTTTTCCTTTGCCAAAAAAATGATATTAGTTTTAATTCAATTAAAAAAAAAAAAAAAAAAAAATAAAAAAAAAAAAAAAAAAACCCCTTCACCTTTTTAAAAAATTTTATAAATTCCATGTCATTTTATTTTTTCCAAAAACCCACATTTTTGGATTTTATGCATATTTACTTTAAAGGGGGTAAAAATCCCCTAAGTGGTTTACTTTTAAAAACTTTTTGGGAATTTTTATAAAAATTAAAAAAAAAAAAAAATTTTTCCCCCAAACCGGGCTGGGGGGAATTGGAAAAAATCCCCCAGGGGGCAATTAAAAACCCAAAAAACTTTTAAAAAACCCATAAAAAAAAAAAAACGGGTTTTGATTTTATGGGGAAGTTTTTCCCCACCCTAATTCCCCTTTCTCTTTTTTAAAAAAGGGGGCCGGGGTTTAAAAACCTGACCCATTAAAAAAAAAAAAAGTTTGAGGGCAAAGAAATTTTTCTTCCCCAGCCCAAAACCCTTTTTACCATGGGGGAATTTTTTTTTAGTTTTCCCAAAGGGTATTCGGGGCCCTTTAAATTTTTGAAAAAAAACTCTAAAAAAAAATTGTTCCGGGGGGCCCACGTTTTGGTTTTAAAAAAAAGTAACCCATTTTTTTTAAAAAACAAAAAATTTCCCCTTTTGTGTGTATTTTTTTCCCAATTTTTTTAAATTTTACAAAGGGGACAAAGGGGAAAGGGGGATGAGAAAAAAATTTTCAGGGGGTTGGGGGGCCCTAACCTGTTTCCCTTCTTTTTTTTTTAAAGGACTGCTTTTTTCATTTTCATTTCAAAAAACCACAGTGGAAGGGGGACCCCAACAAAAAAAATCTTTTTTTTTACCTTAGGATTTTAGGGGAAAAAAATGCCAAGGGTAAAAGTTTTTATTTCAAAAAAAAAGGCAAATTTTTTTTCTAGCTTTGCAATTTCCAAAAAATCCACCCCCAATTGAAAAAAACCAGTTTTTGGAAAAAAAAACCCAAAACACGGGTAAAAATTTTTTGGTTGTGTGTGTGTTTTGGGGTGTTTTGGGTGGGGTGCGTTGCGGGGCCCCTTGGGGGCTTTGAAATTAGGGTGCGGGGGCCGTTGCGTGCGTGGTGTTTTTGTGTTTTGTTTTGTGTGTGTTTTGTGTGTGTGTGTGTTTGGGGTGGGCGCCCGGCGCCGTAATTTTTGGTTTGATTGACGGGGACAAACAAAACGGCGGAGGGAAAACTCTTTTCTTTACCCGGGAAAGGTAAATCTAAAACCAAAACAGGAAAAAAAAACGGGGGGGGAGGGGGGAAAAGGGGTTTTGGGGGAAACGTAAAAAAAAACGAGGGGGGAAACAAAAAAGTTTTAAAGAGTCCCAAAGAGGGGTTAAAAAAAAAAAAATTTAAAAAAAGGTTATGGGAAGGAAAAACCGGAAAAAAAGACAAAAGAAAAAGATGTGGGGAAACCCCAATTTTTACAAAAGGCAAAAGGGGGAATTTTGGGAAACTTTAAAAAGAAAAAAAACAGAAGGGCCCAAAAAAGGAATAAGGGAAAAGAGGAAAGGGGAGGGATGGGGAAAAAAGGGTATAAAGGAAGAAAGGATATAGAACCCGGGCTAACCAAAGGAAAGGGGAAGGGGGACTTTGAAAAAAAAAAAAGGAATAAAAAGGTTGAAAAATTTAAATTACTTAAAAAGGAAAAAAGGGCAGGGGGGGGGGGATGTAGAAAAAATTTAAAAAAAAAAAAAAAGGGATATGGGAAAAAAAAACTTTTCGTAAAACAGGGGGGCAAAACCAAAAAAACCATAAAAAACAAAAAAAAAAAAACCAAAAAAAAAAAACTTTTAAATTTAATTTGGGGTTTGGAAAACATTTTTGGGGATGGAAAAAAAAGGGAAGGTTTTAGGGGGAAAGGAAAAAAGGGAAAAATTATGCCCCAAAAAAATTTTCAGAAAAAAGAAAAACCCACAAAAATGGGTTTTCCCTTGCCCAAATGGCTGGGTATGATAAAAAATTCCCCCAAAACGAATAAAAAGGGAAGGAAGGAAAAAAAAAAAAGGGTTTAAAAGAAAAAAAAAAAAAAAATTTTTCAAAAAAAAAAACACAAAAAAACATAAGAGGGAAAAAAATTGGACGTTAAAAAAGAAAAAAAAGGGGAAACAAAATTTACTTTTGGGGGGCCCAAATAAAAAGGGGAGGGGAAAAAAACACCCCCGTGCGGGGCGAAAACCCACCCCCAGGGCCCCCGCACTTTGGCCGCAAAACCAAAAACCCAACACACCCCCCGGTTGGGGCCGGCACGGCGGGGCCCCGGGCTCCCCAAACACCCCCAACCCACAACACCCCACCCCCAAAACCCCAAACCCACAACCACAAAAACCAACCCAACACACAAGGGGGGACGGGGCCTTAAAAAAAAAAAAATTTATTTTTCGGGGTTTCCAATTCTTTTGGTTGCACCCCCACACCACCCCACCCTCACCCCACCAAACACCCCCCCACCCCACCCCCCCAAAAACCCCAAACCCACACTGGTAAAAAGGGGACAAAAAAAAAAAAACCCAATTTTATTTGTAAGTTTTTAAAACTCATTGGGTGGAACCAACCAACCAAAAACCAACCCCCCACACAAAAACCCCACAAACACCAAAACAACACACCCCACACCCCCCCACCACCCCCCCCCAACCCACAACATATTCAACGGGTTTTTGGGGGAACCGTTTTTGGGAAAAAAAAAGGGTTGTTTGATGGAGGGGGGACTGGGGGGGATGTTGAAAAACGGGCTGAAAAAAAACCTTAAAGTAAAAGTTTTGGGGGGGGGGGGGTTTTAAAAAAGGGAAAACATGGGCCCCCAAAGGGGTGTCTTAAGGTTTATACCGGGGAAGTCTTTTGGTCTTTCCCGGGAGGGAGCGGGATAAAAAAAAGGGGGGAAACTTTCGCCAGAATTTTATTTTTGTTCCCTCGCTATAAAATTTCCAAGGGGGGGCCCGCCCCACGGGGTTTGAATTTATACGCCCCTAAAGGGATTTTTGGGGAAAAAGGAGGGAAAGGGGGAAAAATTTTGGGAAAAAAAAACCCCTTCCCCTCCTCTTCCCAAATTTTCCCAAAATTCCCCAATCCCCCAAAACCCCCCCACCCCCTTCCCCCAAATAAAACCCTTTTCCCACCCCCAATTTCCCCCCCCCCTCCATCTTCCCCCCCTCCCACCCCAAAATTCCCCCTTCCATCCCTTTTTCAAACCCCCCCCTTTTTTCCCCAATTTCCCCCAAACCCTCCATCTTAAAACCCCCTTTCCCTTTCCCCAACCCCCCCAACCCCTCCATCCCCTTCAAAAACCCGTTCCCATTTCCCCCCCCAAATCCCCCCCCCCCCCTTTCCTTAAAAATTTCCCTTTCCCAAAATTCCCCCAAACCCTCCATCCTTAAAACCTCCCCTTCCCAATCCCCCCCCCCTCCTTTTTCCTTTTAAAAAACCCCCCAATTCCCAATTCCCCCCCCCCTCCACCCTTTAAAAACCTTTCCCAACCCCCCAATCCCCCCCAACCCTTTTTTCCCCCAAAAATCCTTTAAAACCTCCCCCCCCAATTTCCCCCCACCCTCCATTCCTTTAAAAACCCCTTTCCCTTTCCCCCAAATCCCCACCCCCCCCAAACCCTTAAAAAACCCTTTCCCAAATTCCCAAAATTTTCCCCCCCCCTCCTTTTCCTTTCCAACCTCCCTTTCCCAATCCCCACCCCACATGAAAAAAAAAAACAAAAAACCCCAAAGGGAAAACCCAAAGGGGGGGACGCCCAAAAGGGGAAAGGTTTTGGAAAATTTCTGCTTTTGTCAAAAAAAAGGAAGTAGCGGGGGAAGGGGAATTTGGGGGAAGCCAGAAAAAAAACACTTTGTAAAAAATTTGGGGGAAAACCCGGGGGATGTTTAATTTGCCTGTTTGGTGGGAAAAGACCCAAAAAACCAAAAAAAACATGCCCCCCAACCCCCCCCCCAAATCACCCCACCCCACACCCCCAACCCAAAACCCCCCCACCCCAACCCCACCCCCCCAATAAAAATTTTTTAACGGCCCCCGCCCCCACCCGCTTCCAACCCAACGCCCCCCGCCCCGCCCACCCAACAATTGCACGCACGCCCCCGCAAAACCCCACAAAAACCCCCAAAACCACCAAACCACCCCCAACCCCACCACAAAAAACCCCCCAAACACAAAACGGGACAAAAAAAACGGGGGAACAAAAAAAAAAGGGAAAAAATTGGGGACTAAAAAAAAAAAATTTTAAAACAGTTTTAAGGGGACAAAAAAAAAAAAAATTTTCAAGGGGGCCCCGGGGACCCCCACGGGGCCCAAGGGGGTTTAAAAAACCCATTTTTTCCTAAAAAGGGGGGTTCCTTTTCCCCACGAAAAATGCTTGGTCGGGGAAAAAACCGGTCAAAAAAGGTTTCCCCCAAAACCAAGTATCCCCGTTTATGGGTCAAAAAACAAGGGGGGTTAAAGGCGGCCCAAAAAAGGGGCCAAAATCTGTGAACCGGAAAAAAACGGGTGTTTGTGATTTGTGATGATGAGGGATGAGGGTTTTTTGGATGTTTTGGGATGAGGGGGAAAAATTTTCCTTGCCCCTTTCCCGTTTTCAGGGGGCCCGGCTTCGGACAAACAAAAAAATTAAAAAACGAGAAAACCCCACTTTTTCCCTCATAAATTTGGGGGGGCGCAAGGGGGGGTTTTTTTTGGGATTCGTTTTTTCCCTAAAGTGTTGTTTCTTCTTGCTTGAAAAAAAAGGGGGACCTATAGGTTCGAAAAGGCGTCCGGGGGTTTTGTCTTTTGGGTTTTCTTTTGGGGTTCCCATGTTTGGGGCAGTTTAGTAACCTAAACCCTTTTTTAAGGGTTTTGGGGACTTTTGATTGCCTTTTTGTGTTGCGGGTTTTTTCCGGGGAGGGGAAAAACCCAAATCTGTGGGTTTGGTTTTTCTCTATTTTAAATGGGAAAGGGGACTAGGGGGCAAAGGGCCCCTGTTGTTGCTGGGGCCGTGGGGAAGGGGGGCCCCTCGGGGGGTTTTTCCCCCAAAATGTCGGGTTTGGGAAATTCCGTTGCAATTTTTCGGTCATTCGCCCTTTCCCATTTCTCTTTCCACGGGTAAATTAATTCCCAATATTTTTAAAGTAATAGCATTGTTTTTGTTTTTTGCCGTCTTTTTGCCCGGAGAAAAGGGGGGTAAAAAAAAATTGGTTCTTTTTTTCGGGGGACGGGGAAAGGCGTAAAAACAAAATTTTTTTCTATTGCCCCAGGGAAGAGGAGTGTAAAAAAAATATTTCTTTTGTAAAAAGGGAAGGGGGGGAAATTTTTAAAAAAAATGTTTTTCCCATAGTCCCCCCGAGAAGAAGCGAAAAAAACAATTTAGTTCTTTAAAAAACCAAGAAGGGGGGCGGGGAAAAAAAGGTTTAAAACTGTTCAAAGGAAACGGGGTGTGCCCAAAAAAGCGGGTTTTTTACAGTCAAAAAAAAAAGGAAAAAAAGGGGGGGGACAAAAAAAAAGGGGTTTTTTTTTGAAGAGGGGGGGGAGGGGTTAAAAAATGGTTTCTGCCCAAGGGACAAGGGTTTTTAAAAAAAAATTATTTTTGTCCAAGGGAGGAGTAAAAAACCCACTGGTTTTTTATTTTTTCAAGGGGGGGGGAGTAAAAAAAACCCTTGGTTTCTATTGGGTCAAGGAAACCAGGGGGGAAAAACACTGGTTTCTATGGTCCCAAGACAGGATTTGAAAACAAAAGGTTCTAGGGTTTCAAGAAAAGGGAAAGTGAAAAACCAAAATTGGTTTTTTTTGGTCAAAGAGGGGGACCCGGGTATAAATTTGGTTTATTTGTCAAAGGGACAGAAAGAGTGGAAAAAAATGGTTTAATTCCCCCGGTAAGAAAACCAAAAATTTGTCGCAAAAAAAAAAAAAAAACTGGGGCCCTTCAAGGGGACCTCCCTTTAAATTCCTTCCTTCCCAATTTTTTAAAAGCCCCATTTTTAGGGCCTTTTAAGAGGTATACAAATTGGAGGGGGAATTTTTTGGCGCCCCCAAATTAACTTAAACGTTTAAAAAAAAATTCCTTTTAGTGCCTCCCCAAAAAAAAGGGGGGGAAGGAGGGTTGGGGGGGGAGGGGGGGGGGGGGGGGGGGGGGGGGGGGGGGGCGGGGGAGGGGAGTGTGTGTTGGTTTTATGTGGTTGTGTGTGTTTGTTGTGTGGTTTGTGGTTGTG
>JAMYXO010003762.1:0-19200 GCA_033310375.1 Conus canariensis | reverse complement strand
TAAATCGCTGGATTAAAAATGGTTGAAAAGGGATACTATTAGTGAAGAAATGGCAAATTGTGTCAGCCCTGATCCCTTCTCATGCCAGAAACCACTACATTTGCAGTATATGATGTAATTTCACTCTTTTCTAATGTTGACAACACATCAGGAATCCCAGCAATTAAAAACGCTCTTCAGGATATCCCTGGCGATCTGATTATTCTAACTAAAGTATTCTTGCAGCACTCCAAATTGTGCTAGAAGAAAGCTGCTCTCAATATACAGATGGAACCGGAAAAACTATCTTTGCCAGGCCTAACCATGGAACTGCAGGGGGCCCCTGTTACGCTTGTGACTATGTGGACATTTGTATGTCAGAATTAGATGAAACCCTGATTAGAAATTGTCCTGGTTCCCTTCTTTCCACATTAACGCTTAATGAAGAAGGCAATTCTGATCAAAGTCTAGACTGGACTAGATACAGGGACAATGGTATTACTATTCTCTTGGACAAAAAGGACACCCAAAACTTTAAGAAACATTTTTAAAAACCTCCATCCACCCAGTATCAGATGAACTTTCAAAGAAGGTAAAGAAGTTCAACACCTTGATCTTAAACTCACAATAGAAAATGCTTATATCCAAACAGATGTTAATTCTAAACACTGCCATAGCTACCTCTCAAAACAAGCTGCCATCCACAGTCAGTTTTCAGGGGTCTTTAATCAGTGTTGGCACCAGACTCAAAATGCTATGTAGTGAAGATGAAATTCTTAGCAAAAGACTGGACGAATATGCCAAACCTTCCAGTTTAGCAGGTTCGCCTTTCAATAAAACACGCAAGGAACTAGAAAAAGGAGCAAGGAGAAGAAAAAAATGTTATATTCCAGCCACAAAAAAGAAAGGCAAAAAGATTTCGTGGGTCACACAATATGACCCATGAGTTCCCTCCAAGAGCTCCATCACAAAGAAAAATCTCCACCTTCCGTATGCACAACCCCTAAACAAACACATCTTCCCCAAGAAAACCATCACTGCAGCTGACAGAAAAAGGAAGAACTTTGGTGAAATATTTAAACCTACACCGAGCATGCATCAACCAACACTTTACACTGTGGATATGTGCCTCTCGTAGAACATGGTCATAGGCATATGAGTTCCAATGGCTACAAGAAACATGGGATCTGAAAACATCAACACATTCTGCACAATGTGTCGGCCTTAATCCACACAACACCCTCCCTCTACCCCCACTCCCCCGCCAACCACTTGCACTCCCTATCACCACTCCCCTTCTCCCTCCTCACGTGTGCTTGAAGAGCCTCCCAGTGTGTACTTAGTGCATGCTGATAACCAGCACCAGCTGTGTTTTCGTTGACCATTGCACACACTTCATACAGAGGAGATGATCCACACGTGGACAGGGATGATGCAGATAAAGAAAGGAGGTCAGTCTAGGCTGGACTCCAAGTCATCTAGTGCTGATAAAGTGCGCACTGGTCACCTCCCAAGACCCACACATGTTGTAGAGGCTTTTTCCTATTACTGATCACTATTCAGATCACGCGGCTCTTGTAAGATCCATACCTGATAAAGGGCGGTTCAGCAGCTTATTCCTCACCCGATAGCGCGGGTCATGTGCCAAGCATTAAAATGTATAGTCCTGGGCCGGTATGCAGATACCTCCGATACTTTAACAGTCTGATAGGATCTCTCCCACCGAGATCTATCGGTGGGACAGTTCATCCGATAGCTCGGCATGCATGGACATCCGACAGTGCCTCCAATAACTATCAGGTATCCGTGGCTGCTCTAAGAATAACTTGGCAGGGATTCCCCAACTTCCGCCCTGGCTGCGCATGCGTTCATCAGTTTAGCAGCAAAATGGCCGAGGGGAAGAGGGCGCGGATAAGATAAGATAATGTTGCTTATAGCCCAGCCGACCGCAAAGGGCCACATCAGGGCTGTCACCACGTTAAAATCAACTCACAAGTCATTAAAAAAACAAACAAACAAACAAACAAACAAAACACACACACCTTTCACACATCTCTTTAAATGACATCTTCTAAGAGGGCGCGAAAACCGAATTTCACGGACACTGGGTCAAGCTGCCTTGCCAGTTGGACAGTTCAATTGTCTCTGCAATTGAATCTGTCAGACGCAGAATGTCTTGTCGCCTGATTCTAAATTTCGAGTGCAGTTCGACATCATCGCATCTGTCCAGTGGATGCAGTCTGTCTCTAAAAATACGTTCTCTTCGCAACATTCGACGTCTCCGCATTCTCAGAGCGACAAACGCGGCTGCCATCTTGTCAACATAGATATCAGACCGAAAGACGAGATATCGTAGGGAGGTACCACCTATAAACTTATTGGGGGGACAGGTCTCTATCGTGGCTTCCTGCATGAGAATTTTTCCGCATTATCGAGCCGACTACCGCAATCGGTTCGATAGACGATTTATCGGGCCTATCTGCATACCGCCCCTGGGGGAGCCACGACTAAATATGCTGATAATTGATTCTGCCCACACATGAAATTTCTGTGACCAACGGGTATTAAGGTCGTTTACAGTCTCCTAAGATGTCGTGAGAATAGCTCTGTCCGTTTATAAGGTCATGATGTTTTTGTTGAGTCATGGAAGACCCAGGAAGCACGGTAAAGGCTGGCCCACCTTGGACTCCTTCATGTGTCTTGTGGATAGCTAACAGTTCTTTCCTTCTTGTGGACAGCTAACAGTTCCTTCTTCTCCGACCTAGGCCCTTCGCGGGCAATTCTCCCAACATCTGCTCCGATTTAATGTACACTGGTGGAGCTGTCTCTCAGTTTACACTCAAAGAGGATGCACAGTCGATAGACTTTATGTACCTCCCATTCCTGTCTCTTTAAACACCTCCCCTCCCCCAAGCCTTTTCTCTCTCTGCGATACATGTACACTCATTAACATATACAAACATTCACGCACTATCTCACACACACACACACATATATATATAATTTATTGAAAATATATGTAATGCTGAACAAATAAGTGGTGAGGAAAAACAAGTGAAAATTAACAATTCTCCCATCGTTATAGTAACTACTAGACAAAAACATTAAAATTACCTTTTAAAAAAATAAATGGGGGAAGTGTGTTGAAGATGAAAGAATGTATATTATAAATATCAAAACCCATCACTATCCTTCTCGAAGACAAATCCATATGTATTGCTTGTTCCTAGGCCTTTTCTTCCTGGATCTGACTCAAGGATACACGATTGACTGTGTCTGTGCTCTTGGCTTCAAATAGAGACACACCACAGTCCGTAATTTTGTGGTGTTCTCACCACCAAGGGTTCAAAAAAGAATCCAACAGCACCCCAAAGCGGCCAGTGAAAGGTAGTAAATAAAACAAAATGAAAGTGTGGAGAGAAAAAAAGTTGCTGAAAAACTAAAAACATTAGGTCTAGTTGTAAAGCGAGAGGACTGCAGGCGGAAATCTAAACAAATCTTAAATAAATGTTAGCGAACCGCCCAGAGAACGTGGACAAATGAGTCACAAGACGAAACACAACTAGTTTCGACCTCTTAGGTCTTCATCAGGTGAGACATTAACGAATAAAACAATGAAAATTCGCTTAGCTTTGATCGCTTCAGATCACTTCGTAGGGTTCAGCGCAAGGAAGAAGGCGTTGAATGAGAACGAGGCTGTTGGAAGGGAAATAGAGAGCGAGTCAAAGTCGTAATGAAGATAAGAGAACTATAAAATAGGCATTCTGGCTCACCCACCTCCGCCAGCTCCAACCGGCTGAAGCCGGTTTCGCTGTTGCTCCGCCGGCTTACCCAGAATGCCTATTTTATAGTTCTCTAATAGTAAACACTTTACAAACATACATAATGTGTAGGATTATCTGTTTTTAACACTAATTTAGAAAACTTTTGAGACTTAAGTTTTTTGCTTAATCCTTCGTTTTTCTTGATCGTTTTCAATAACATCATTTTCACGCATACATTCATCAAATGCGTCTCTGTCTTTCATGTGGAATAAAACTACAGTCTTTAACTGTTCTCTAAAGTCTTTTAAAACTGAGTTATATTTTTGACATAAAATCCACACCCAGCATGTCTTCCACTGAAAGCCAGTTTCGGCCGAACAGTCATCTATAATAAATAGTGTCTGCGTTCCCCCAAACAGTCTGTACTACCAGTCGGTTGACTGTCAGCTTTTTTGCAAGACCAAGACAACACAATTATAACGACGCAGTAAGTCAGCAGGCCGAGCGTCCTGTTTACAAACTGCGTGCCTCCCTATCAATAAAACACGCCTCGCGCGCCTACTGCGTTTCACCGGGCTCGCGGTGCGCTTTGTCACAAATGTTCTTGAACATTCTCGAATGGGAAGCCACCACTTCGCTGTTTTCAGTGTGCGTGTCGGTTTGTTGGTGTGTGGGGGGTTTACGACTTAACACAGACAAGAGGCCTTTGTTTACACAGAACACAGCACACAGTCAGTTAGTTGACAATGTACATACCTTCTTCACATCCAGTCAGCTGCCACACCGGCGTGGGTTTTTAGAGCAGCATGTATCTTTGGCGTCAACGCGATGGCTTGTGTAATAGAAATTGTCAGATTTGCGAGTTCCGGATATTTTTCAAAGAGTTCTGTCGTCTTTCTTAGTTTATTAATCCAACGAAGGGAGTACTTCAAATGACTACACATTTTTACTACACTATTTTACACACAGCAGCGCGCACACAACAGCAATGTTTAAAGTGTTGAGTCAGTCAGGGAAGGTCGGTCAACTATTCACCAAATGATAGGTCTGTCTGCACAGCGGGCGTGCGCTAACACGTTCTTTGCTATAGCGTGAGCTGCCTCTTTCTCTGTTCTTCATCGCGCTTAACTAGTAGTTGCAGGCCAGCCCGACACTGCACAGCGCCCACGCACATCCTGTTCAGTCACAAAGCAAGTGGCTGACATATCAAATGAGAAGTGGTCCTACCAGTTCCACTTTTCGCCCCAAGTCCTTAATTAAGTCACCCCAAGTCCTTAATTAAGTCACCCCAAGTCCTTAATTAAGTTCTTAATTAAGTCACCCCAAGTCCTTAATTAAGTTTCCCCAAGTCCTTAATTAAGTCACCCCAAGTTCTTAATCAAGTTACCCCAAATTCTTAATCTAGTTCTTAATCAAGTTACTTTAAGTTTTTAATCAAGTTACCTCAAGTTCTTATCAAGTTCTTATTTAAGTTTTCATCAAGTCGTCATGAAGTCGTTATCAAGTTCTTATTCAAGTCACTTATAATTATTTATTAAGTTCTTGAAATATTACTGCATATCAAATGGATCAAAATGATCTTTTGTTGTTGGCGGTTCTGGTATTCTTTTTTGTTCAGATTTTGTATTTAGTGGCTGTGATTTTTTGGGCTGCTTTGGTTTTTGCTGTCTTTCTTTATATGTTTTATAAACGTAATAACCACCCCCACCAACAGCAATGACGCCAAAAATGCTAACTCTTTTAATCCAAATAATCCATGATGATGTTGCGGGACTTGAAACAACTTGTTCTTGTTGTGGCTCTGGCACAACTGGTGTTTTTTCATTATGAGTTATATTCTGTGATTGCAACATTAATTTTTTTTGTTTGTTCCACTCTGCTAATTTTTTTCCTGCTGCAACACGCCCAGGATGAGGAGGCTTTTTACTGGTCACTTTCTCCATCAATGTTTTCTGATTCTGCTGATTTTCTGGCTCGGTCATTTTGAAGGGAAACAAAATCTATATGATTAAAAGTAATTAATCCCATGATTAATGGCGATAACAATGTTCCAAATCTGTAATATAGATCACATCCTAGAGACTCTAATGACTTTGTTAAAACTGGATCCTGTGTTAAATCATACATAAAATCTTGTTCAGAATCAATGGGAGCAAATCTACTAACTAGTTTAGTGTACAAACTAAGAACCGTTTGCCCAACACTTTTTACCATTCTTGACCCCAGTTGCGCTTCATACCTGTTGTGATACTTTACAATGTCTTGCGTCGACATCTGTTGAATCTGTTCTATGCTGAATTCATTTCCAAGGTACTGTTTTGTTTTTCCACACGCCGCCAAAGAATACAGCCTTTCCTTTTGGCGCATAATAGCTTGGTCATCAACTTGATCATTTGTAAGTTCAGGAAGTAAATCATCGCAGTTCATGTTTTATTAATGAATAAATATTATTTTATTTTTTAAAAATGAGCACCGAAAAAACTATTACTAACCTTGTATACCATTCTGCTGTTATTGGAGGCCTAAGTGTAGGATACACAATGCTTGGTAAAAGCCTGTTAAAAATAAAACCAGCAGATCTTGGCAAACTAGGCTTTGAAGACTCAGCAAAGCTGATTGCTGTTATTACAGCTTCATTTGCTACGAAAGATTTTTTAGTCAAGCAAGGAATAATTCCAGACAGTATCAATATGTAAAATTAAAAAAATACATTTATAAAAATGGCTTCACTCGTAATGATGATTGGTGGCGCTGTGGTTAATGCGCTTGCTTTTAGCGGAAGTAATTACGCATTTAGTAAACTACAAAATAACAATGAGAGAAAAAGACATAACAGAGCTATGGAGCAACTAGCTGCTGCACAAGACACCTATGAAAAGCAAAGAATGGAGCAGTTAGATTTTATTAACGACAGACTTAAACAACAGGGACATGCAGCTTACACATTTAAAGATGTTGACCAGGCAATAAAAGAATATTTTCTAGTAACAGGCAAACAAGTTGAAACATTGCCCCCACCAAAATTCAGCGATTACTATCAACCATCAGAAAAACACAAAGATGCAAGAAATATTGTTTATTGTCTTTGGCATGACCGCTGTGTATTTTGTTGCACAAAGTATTGGCTGAATAAAAATGTACAAAATCTATTATTCTCCAAAAGGATATTGGAAGGGAATAACAGCAATTAAAAAGCTTAGCCAAGCAGCGGGAGTCAGTGAACAAACAGCAAAAGAATGGTTATCTAAACAAGCGATTTGGCAAATTTATTTACCAGCGCCTAAACGAATACAAAGACCACACTTTGTCAACACAATACCGAACGACACCCATCAAATGGATCTTCTATATTTACCCCATGATACGATTAGACGAAAAAGATTTAAGTACGCACTTACAGTCATTGACATAGCTTCAAGATACAAAGATGCTGAACCATTAACACAAAAGAGTGCTTCTGCTGTTGCTGTCGCTTTACAACTGATATATCAACGAGGACCCTTAACTTATCCTCGCATGATTCAAGTCGATGATGGAAAAGAATTTAAAGGACAAGTGAATCAATTATTGTTAAAACATAGAGTTACCATTAAAAGGGGCATTCCGGTGTTCACAGATCACAGGGTTTGGTTGAAAACTTTAACAAACAGTTATCTGAAAGACTTTTCTCCTACCAGTATCACAGAGAGCTGATTGACAATTCTCGCAACACAGAATGGGTAAAAAGACTGCCCTCAGTTCTACGTGCAATGAATAATGAAGAATTTAAAGGTCTAAAACCAGTACAAGCAATCAGAAAACAAACAATAAATGTTGTTGAAGGAGAGTCTTCATCAAGCAAACTATTACCATTTGGTTTGAAAGTGAGATACCTTTATTCACCGGGAGAAGCGGAAGGGGACACTCGCATCAGGGCAACAGATCCAGTTTGGAGTGTTGATCCATACGAGATAAAAAAAATTGTGAAAATGAATCCGCCCGTGTATTATTTACGAGAAACTGACACAACAAAACGACCAGCCCCCCGAAGATCTTTTGTGAAGGAAGAACTGCAGATAATCCCTCCAGACACAGTTCCAGTCGCTTAATTATTTTTTAATTTAAATTAAAATGGCGGCAAGAATGGAAAAGGAAGAATCCTTATGTAAAATGGCATTGGAAGCAAGAATGGTGAAGGAAGAGTCCTTAGAAATAATGCGAGAAATATTTGATTATAATCTTGCTATTAGACTAATATTTAAGAAGATTGATCATGCCATGCTAGACAAAACCTCAAATTTTGATTGGGAGCAAGAATATATTAAAAAGATAAAAAAAATTCGAACACATTTAGCAGTAATGGATAATAATTTGGTTGAATTGGTTGGTGATATATTTAAGCTTAAAGAACTGTTTTAATCTACGCAAATACATTTGGGTTTAAAATGGAAGCTCAAAGGGAAATGGCAGAAATGACAAAGGAAAAGTCTTTAAAATTAATGCAAGATTTATTTGAGTATCAGTATATCATTAAAGAAGTATTTGAGAAGATTGACAATCCCTGGCTAGAACAATCGCCAGACAATCGCTTTAAACCCCAAAGCTTTTATTTTGATTTTGATTTATGGAAACATGAATATTGTGAAATGACAAAAAAAATTAAAGCACATCTAGCATTAATAAATAATATTAATTTTGCTAAATTAGATGATGATATAATTGAACGTGCGATTGCTGAAAAATATAAGCCCATATGATTATACTATTCTCCAATGACCAATTGCATATGAAAACTCTGGATTAACAAATACTCTTTTTGTGTTAGTGCGGTCAAGAGACCGTTTTGTTACAACTGTTGTGTTAATCTCATGCAGATTAGATCGCAGCTTGTAATTGTCATGATGAAAAGTCTTATTGCCAAACAATGCTTCTTTATAGTTGTCATGGGATATGCTTGACTGCACAACACTACGAGATATTCCTTTTGCTTTTTTAACAACTTTTTTTTGGCTTGAAAGACTGTACATTTTCGACCTCAAACCAACAAACTCCTTGATCACGCCTCCAGATAATTCATCCTTCATCTTACCTAAAACCTTTTTGTTAACAGTTGAATGCAAAGGCGAATCTTTAGGGTAATCAGATGTGTCGTACCATCCAGCATGCCCTTTTGCTACTTCTATTTCCATGTCTTTATAGATATCTTCAGTAGGGATGTCGATTACAAATGAATCTGTATCTGTGTACAGAACTCTGGACTCTGGATACAAGGGTTTAAAGTAGTCGTAAAGAAATTCTAACATCAAAAGCTTCGACAGCTCTAAAACAGTAAACCCAATAAAAACAGGTTTGTCCAATTTGACTTTCTTTTTTTTCATCATTATTCCAAAAAGCTGATCATGAAATCTTCTGAAGTCTTGATAATTAGGTTTAGAAGTTAGCTTAATTGCATCGTTTTCTCTGGTGACCAATCTAACATCTTTACGCTTGTGCGGATTTTCCATAGTCTTTCCAAAACAGCTGTTGTTCATCAACTTGAAAAAGTCTTTTTCTGAAGCATCTGCGGATTTAGTTCTGAGATCAGTGTTCTTCATGATGTATGGTTTCATGAACTGTTCTTGATCAAAAGCAATTATACGATGAACAGCTGTCAACTTTAAACCATGTCTTAAATAAAATTGAAGAAGTCTGTAATGACAGACATAATTTTTTTTGTCACGAAGATTAGGCACAAGTTTAGGCGGTTCTGTTTTTGCCATCTTTAGACTTTCTGCTGCTAATGGATAGTCATTATGGTAATCATGGAGTTTCTGAGGATATTCTAAGTCAACTTCTAGAATGTATCCACACTGTTGATCTGGCGTCAAACTGCCCAACCACTTTAATGCTTTTTGAATATTATCCGTATCTGTGTACATTTTAAAGTTACGTAATGGAAGTGATTGCGCCATTGCCCATCCATACAGATTGTTTGCATCTAAATACATGAGATAGTTAGACCTTTTACTTGGATCATAGTCGTCCAAGTATTTGTTGTTTGCTTTACAGTAATGGTGCGACGCCATACTGATTCCCCCACGCAATCCGTTTTCAATCATCTGAAGCATTGGCAGGTCAGACAATAAATCAATTTGTACTCCAGTAAATTTTAAGAAAGCGTCCCAGCTCATCCCGGGCGCAGAAATGTAATGCGCAGGATCCAGGCTGTAATGTTTCATGCAGGTCTTCCTATAATTTTCAAAGACGTCCGCCAACAAACAAGTATCCGCCATTAAATAGGAATCATGATAGTCTCCCATCGTTTTACACTCTAACTTCTGCCACGCATCTTGAGCATGCTGGTAATCAGAATCACTGATGTCCTTTCCTCTGAGACTACTAAAGAACGCGCCTTTAGGCGGAAGTGTATCTTCGTCAAACCTTTGCCAACTGTTCATGTACTCATAAGGGTAAACGCCCTTTCTAACAAGAGTTGGGTCAAAATATTCTTCTGTTATTGGGCAGGACTTTAAGGACATAGCCAGTGACTCTAATGAACCCATCATGTGTTGCATAGAGTCGTAGAAAGACATGTTATTTAAAGTGAAACACATGTACTTTTCTGATGACTGCGCAATGCATGACACCCTGAAGTCGCTGGTTACTGCTTGCATTATAAGGTGAGAGTCGTAACCTCGCAAGTTGTGAAAGAATATAGGCAGCTTCCATGTCTTTGGTTCAAACTTTAGTTGAAGATTGCATTTGTTATGTGCTGCTCCTCTAAACTTTCCACTAATGTGATCATGGTCTCTTACTGTTGGATTCTCTGCGTCTGGGAGAGGCCTAAACCACAAATCCAACAGTGAGTGGCTGAGTCATACTGTTGTTGGTCTTCAGGCGTCATTATGATTTCAGATAAATTCAGATTATTAGAACAGGCATTACGCACTTGCTGCATGCGTTTTAAGAAGTATTTTGCAGCATTTGGTCCTCTGTATAATTCTGGCTTTGAATGGGCGCCATCCGACCTAACAATGATGAAGGCAAATGAGCAAATCTGATGATTACTCATTAAGACTGTTTTAGGAAGTTTCTGTGGGGTTGGTCCTTCATAAGGAACAATGAGTGATTCGAAGTCTGCGTAAACAACATATGGACTAGTTTGCAACCGTTTCCAGTTCTTAAAACTAACTTTACTGCCTTCTCCGGCGTAATTAGTTCTGTATCACAGTCAACTGGGCTAATACAATGTTTTATATGTTCGCTCGCAGCTTGAACGGACGGAATTCTTGTTAAACATTTTCTACAGAATTCTTGTTTGCTATGTTGTTTTGTAGTATGCACTAGTAATCTACTCATTGTGCGTATTAGAGTGTAGTGCAACCCATTAAGGCTTTGCATTAGGAGTAAGTCTACATGGTGTTTGGTTGGTTCGCCTATTGTTGGACTGTTCTTTGATACTCTAATTGGCAGAAGGTTGGTTTCTTCAGACCATGTGTAGACATTAACAGTTATTGGTGGATTTTGTTCTTCAAACTGATCAATTTTGTCTACAGCCATAGGAAATTCAAGGCCGTTAAAGTTAAGATCATTGGCCCACTGTAAATAGTTAGATACTCTCTCTGCATTTTTGGCAACGTGATGCAGCCTAGCAAGAACGCACCACATAAAACATTTGTTGTCTGAATTCTTTATGTTTAGAACTGCTCGTTTTGCAACTAATGATGGAGGTAGTGGAATGTAAGCCTTGCCAACAATCGGCTCATACTTAGCCTGTTTTAATCTGATGTCTAGGACTTCACCCTCTGACCAACCAGAGCCTCTCATTTTGGCTTCTTCAGCGGCCACATCAAACTGTGTAAGCAGCTGATCTGCCCAACCGGGTGTTAAGTCATTATAAGAAAGAATAGTCTGCTGTTTAGTTGAGACCCAGACTTCTAGATTTTCTTCGTTTATTGTTATATAGTCGATTAAAACAACTACCCTTACTTTAACTGGAGGGTTTATTGTTAGTTTACTTGGAACTTGAGAAATAGCGTGTACAACGCTTTCCCGCACGTTTGTTGGATCAATAACTTCTAAAACGACCTCATTTAAAGCTTTTGACAAACGCTCTTCCTCGAGCATTGCTTCAAACAATTCATCTGAACCTTCATATATCTTATCCATGCTGAGTTTCTTTTCTAACTCAAAATATTTATTTAAATAAAAAAAAATAAAAGTTAATCAGAATCAATATCAACGGTCTTTTTGTGCTTGGACTCATAAACTAAAGTATAAACGCCCTTTGGTGTTGTTAATGTGAGCTGTTTAGAACAGAGTTTAATGTTTCGTTTACTTTTTTTAAACATTCCTTTTTTATCTGGTCGGTGTCTGGTTGTTGAGAAAAAGTTGCCCTTGCCTTTCTTTGAAGATCAAACTTTTGTCTTTTGTAGTCCTCAAAATCAGCCTGTAGGTGACTAAATTCTTCATCCGTGATGTTTGAGTCAGCAAGTGCTTTATTTATTGTCAGTTTGAAGGAACTAAGTTTAGCTGTTATTAGTTGAACCATAGCTGTGTGCTTTTGGAGTTTAGCTTTTATTTTTTTGCTGACAGCACTTACAGCCAATGAACACAGGCCAAGAGTTAAAGACAAACCACCTAGAGGTATAGCTACCGGTGCACCTACGCCTGTTGCTAAGAGACCTACACTTGTTCCTGCTGATAGAGCACTAGTGATCGATGCTCCAGTATTAACATATGTAACAGCATTAAAGACAGCAGAATACCTTCGTTTGGTTTTGCTGTATTTTGAAAGGTCCTGCTCTAGTTTTTGTTGCATTTGTGTAATGTTGGTTAATCTGAAAGTTTTTATGTCTACAGCAGCAGAATTGCCTACTATCTCTTCTTTGGGCACTTTTGGATAAGTCGTAACAGACATGCTTTTTTAAAATAAAAATAATTTAGTATTGGATATCTTTCAATCTGTTATCTTGAATATTCAGCTGCGCATCATATATTAAAAACAAATGTACATTAAGTGGTTTATCACTCTCTTTTTCTTTATCAATTTGAATGTTTATTACGTCTTTAACTGTTCTCCCACTCCCATGCAACTGATTATCCTCTGTTGACCTTAGGTCAATCCACAAACCGTATTTCGTTGTTAAATATTCATCAAGTCTAACACTGTGAAGGTGTAGATCTTTAGACGCAAGGTCTACTGTTGGACTTCTAGACCTCCCGCCTCCAAACAATTTTCTTATTTCATCAAAATGATGATAAGGTTTAAGCCCACTACCGTAGACTTGGTTAGGACTACCCTCAATTGAACATTGTACTTTCGTTATTTTAGGATTGATAAACTTTTCACTTTGTCTTTTGAATGGTTCTTCATCTTCACACAGCAATAAAATACCTTTAAGGGATCTTGCTGCGGCGCTAAAACTAAAGTTCCATATTGTGTCTGCTCTGCTTTTAGGATATTTTGAATGATGAATCACTCTTTCGTAATATATTGCTAATTTTGACTGATATTGTTGCTCAATCAGCCTTGCTAAGTTAGGGTTGCTAACAATGTCAAACTCTAACGAGATGTCGAAAATGCTGTACTTGGAATCAGTGTCTGTAGATTTAATGACACGTTTGTATTCATTAAAAGTTAGTTCATATGACAATCTGTCTTTTAATGCTCCTTGAAAGTATGGCGCATGCGCTTTTAACAACTCAAAATCTAAGGGTATAGAAAAGCGATTTCCATAAGCAAAACTTACAGCTTCATACTTGTTACCGTCTTTAGCGTCTTCGGCGTCTATTCTGTGTTTTAGTGCTTCGTTATTTTCGATTCCTTGAAACGCAAGATCGGCCCTTTCATTATCGGTTAGCCATAGATCAGAATAGATTAGAAATATGTCTGCATTGTGTAAAGAAAATATTTCTTGCCCCTCAAGTTTTATAGAAATTTTCTTAACGATTGCCCGTCCCAGATTCTGTACAACTGTCCTGTTTGCGTCTGTTGCTGAATCAAGTTCTATTTTGAAAGTAAGCCGTGCAGATCCCGGCACAATCACTTCATCTGCTCCTAGGTCTGGAAATTTAACAGTAAGAATTTGATCTGAATCAATAGTAGATGGATTATTTGGAACAATAATATTCTGTTTATTTCCCTTCACGCCAAAGGGCTCTTTCAGTCTTCTATGCGGGTCAAGAATTGAGCCATATGCTTGTGACATTTTTTTATAAAACAAAATAAAAAGTTAATTGTTTAAAAACATGGCAGAAGAAGATTATGATGTTTTTGATCCTGGAGACGACATGAGTGAAATGACGCCTTTGACACATCCATTACAATCATTGCGGCGTGAATTAACAGAAAGTAAGGTCAAATCATTTTATCAAAGTTTAGGCCAAGAACCTCCTGATTTTATAGACCCTAATGATTTTGAAACAAAAGATGACCATTTGTTTGTGAGAAACGACGAAGGACAACTTGTTCAGCTTACAACTAAACCAGACTCATCAAAGTTTTTAAAAAAGAGTACAATTAGACAAAGGCTCAGTGTGAGCGAACAAAATCGCCTTGGCATTGCTAAACCGCGAAGATTAGAATGTGAGGCAGTTGCTAAACTTCAAAACACACTACAAGAACTCCCAACAGATAACCAAATACAAAACATGGAACTTAAAGATTTAAGCCCAACAGCAGACGAAATAATAGAAGCAGAAACCAGTTTTTCAGAAGAAACAGTATTAAAAACCATGCACGATCCGCCGCTACCTATGAGAGAAATAACGGCCCTTGATCATGCTTTGAAAAGCATCAGAGGTGAATTAACAAACAATTTAGCAAAACTGGGTGAACTAGATGAGCATATAAAAAGAGAAAAAGAAAAACTAGTTGAGGCTGATGACCACAACTTAGGACCTGGTGTTAAAGAAAGAATAACACAAAGACTAAAAGATCTTGAACAAGAGAGATCAGCAAGACTAGAAGTGCTGTCTACTAACCGAGAACAATTACGAACTCAAGTGAGCAGAATAAGAGAAACTATCCAAAGAATTTTATATGAAGACACAACGTTAGCAGAACGAATAAGAACACTGTTTAGAGAGCAAGGCGTCACATTAGCAAGTGTTATAACAGCCTTAGGATTTGCAATAAGTACACTGGTGTTGGCTATTACAGGCGGCGGTGGTGGGGGGGTAGTGCCACCAGGACCACCATCAGATAAATCATGGGTAAAAAAACAACTTGATCATCTTGCAAGTTTATTAAAAAAATTAGCCACTAAGGCCATAGACTCTTTGCCTGGTATAATAGGTGGGATCGTTAGCTGGCTTTTGTCTGCCGCAAGTAAAGTAGTTGGCTTTATGGCTGAGCACTTATGGGCATTAGTTGTCTTAATAGTTGGGTTACTTTATAGTAAGATAAAGACCAAGTAATCCTAGGGCAGTTAATCCAATAACAAGTGCCGTCTTTTCATATTCATGGTCATCACGCGCGTCTTCAATGGCCTTTGGGCTTTGGGCCTTGGGGATTGGATGGGGTTTTGAGGGGGCCACGGGGATTGGGACTTCTTTTTTTATTGCTATTGCTGGCTTAGAATTTATGTCGTTTTTTCCGACCTTCTCTTCTTTACCAGCCACAAGGATTTCATTATTATAGTTTATTATTGTTCCTATCTGGAGTCTGAGGTCGGAAGGCAGCATGTATAAACCAGTGCCAACAGCAAAGTCTACTTTCGATCTTGCGTATTGCAAAACATTTTGGTACCTTTTAATACTTGAAGGTAAATCAACTGCAGAATTAATAGAATCCTCTAAATTTGCTAAATACTGTTTTTGGGCGTCAAAGCCAGTAGAAGGATCAATTATGTTTGATCTCGTTTGTGCTTGCGAGCCTAGCAAACACCAAACATAAGTACGAATAGAGTCGTTTATTCGTTCTATTCCTGCTTTTGTTAGGCCCTTAGAAGTATCCAAAATAAATGTTGTCCATGCTGTTTTATGCTCTTGCTCTATGGACCCGAGGTGAACAGTTGTGCCTGAAGAGAAAGATGTGTAAGGAGGATTCCAATCATAGTTATACTTTCTGTGCACGCCCCAATAATAAAGAGTGCCTAAACCATAATTGCGATCCAACTTTTGTCTAAAGTATGTCTTTGGGTTAATATCAAATTCGTTACAGATCCTTTCAAAAGCCTTGTAATCTATTCTGTTGCTGAATGGATTAAACGTTTTGTCATTTGGTAATGGTGCTTGCAGTTCAGATAAAATACGTCTGAAGGTGTAATAAAAATGAAATCTATACACTGACCTCACCAAAGGATCAGGATGATTTAAATGATCAGCATACGACACTCCACACCCAGTTGATGCACAAAACACAGCAAAGTTTAACTGGTTCTGATAAAACTGCATCGGATGACTGAACCACACTTTCGGGATGTAGTCGTTTTTAATAGGAGGGTTAAGATAACGATCCAATGGAGTACTAACCTTTACTTGAAAGGCGTCAGACTGTGTCACAGAAATGTCAAGGGTGTCAGTTGTTATATTTTTAAGATTGTAGTGCGGCCCGACAGAATATTTTGCATTAGTATATTTGAAAGCACTCATTTTTAAATTTGTTTTAAAAATGTTTGTAACAATAACAACTCAAGACAGTCCTTCGTTTTTAGAATATGCTATTGATAATAACTGCGGAACCCAAAGGGTCGCACTCCATGAATTTTTTTACAAAGTCGTATGGTTTAATATAAGTCAATCCAAGAGGAATAATAAGATTTCAAAATTTGACAATAGAGGAAAATTAGTTAGCCAGTTAACCATACCTGATGGTTATTACGGGTTTTGCTCGCTGAAAGAAGCAATGAGTAACTTCGACATTACTCTCAAACTTAACAATGCAAATTTGAAAATAATGTTGACATTCAAACCTGAAGAAGAAGAAGTAAGTTACCTTTTTGATGGAGAGCTAGCTAAAATGTTAGGCTTTGCAACTGACAATTATGCCGTTCATACTTTTATAGTTACACCAGACAAAACTACTTATGAGGGAGAAAACCCGCTCGATCTTGCATTACATTCATTACTCTATGTTCATTTGGACGAGCTGAGCACTGATGAAAACTTATATGATGGAAGGCCCTCAACTGTTTTAAGAGCTCTTCCATCAGGGAAAGCTGCATATTGCGATTATGAAATTATACAATTCCCTAATTTACAGTTTAAAAGATTAGCTTGTGGGAGGGTCAGATCATTTAATATAAAGATCACAGATAAAACAGGGAAAGTCGTGAAATGTGATAACCTGCACATTGTTTTAGAAATAAAATAATACGTTGTTTTAAAAATGTCACGTGGACCAGACGATTCGGGGGTCACATTAGCGCCTGAGAGGTGTGTAACTTTAGAATTAAAAGACCTTGCAGACGTTGAGGACTTTGAACAAAACGGTGAGATAGGCACTTTATATGGTTTTGAGTACACTAAAGATGGTTATTATAAGCGCAAAGAGGTTGACGACAACAAAAGGTTTCCTAAACTAGAACAACTACGCAATGTAGAAGCAAATAATGCGGGTCAGTATGAATATAAAATAGTTCGAAAAACTGACAACAAATGGCACTTAGAACCATATTTAGAATGGGACATAAAATTTGAATTCTTAAGCCCATTTACATTTTTTGACCGTCAAAAAAGTTTCAGAAAAGCATTGAACTCTGGCCCTTTACATGTAAGTCTTATGCCAGAGGACAACAGTCGGAAAGAGATCGAAATAAAGCCGTTTGGGGACAAACAGTACATCCTCCACAGAAGAGAATCGGTTTTAAAGAAAGCTTCTACAAAATTACAGTTCATTCCACGCACAAAATTAGGAGACACGTTCACAATGATATTTAAAATTTCTGTCTTAAAAGATGAGGCGAGAAATGGAGCTCTGGGCGTCAGTGACAATCTTATGAAAGGAATTCTTATTAGCTGGCAAAACTTAGACGTTGACAAACTTAAAGTTACTGTCGTCGTTCTTTACAATGGCGAGGATATTAAGGTCATAACAACAAGCAACAAAATTGATATTAGTTTAAATAGAAACGATCTTACAGAACTGAACTGGATTAATCTTACACATTTGGGCCTTATAGGGTTTTATTATACTGAACAAGTTTTGACAGAGAGTATGATAAAAACAATAACTGGATTAGATTAAATTCTGTTTTAAAACTATGGAGCAGACGACTTTGGTGTCAATGCCGATGTTAAACTTTATGACAAAAACCCCTCATTGTTCATTGATTTGTGGACAGACTGGTTGTAGAAAAACAATATTTGTCCTCGACCTATTACAAACAGTTTATCGTTATAATTTTGATCATATTGTAATTTTCTGTCCAACACTCAAATGGAACAAAGCATATCACGACAGAAGGTTTATATGGACGGATGATGAAATCTATTTAGTTGATCCTAGCAATAAACTTAGCGAGTGCTTAGAACACTTTTATAGACAGTTTGAAGGAACTCAGACACTATTTATTATAGATGACTGTTCGGCAGAAAGAGACATAGTTAAAAAGAGAAACACTTTATCAAAACTGGCTTTCAGTGGAAGACATGCTGGGATAAGTGTGTGGATTTTATGTCAAAAATATAACTCAGTTTTAAAAGACTTTAGAGAACAGTTAAAGACTGTAGTTTTATTTCACATGAAAGACAGAGACGCATTTGATGAATGTATGCGTGAAAATGATGTTATTGAAAACGATCAAGAAAAACGAAGGATTAAGCAAAAACTAAAGTCTCAAAAGTTTTCTAAATTAGTGTTAAAAACAGATAATCCTACACATTATGTATGTTTGTAAAGTGTTTACTATTAGAGAACTATAAAATAGGCATTCTGGGTAAGCCGGCAGAGCAACAGCGAAACCGGCTTCAGCCGGTTGGAGCTGGCGGAGGTGGGTGAGCCAGAATGCCTATTTTATAGTTCTCTAAGATAATAATATTACTGATAGGAATACTAATAATGGTCAAAATACTGAGAAAAAAAAAAAAAAAGGGACAAGATTACTACCAATCTGTGTCAATAAGTATGGGTATGGGAGAAAGGAGAGTGGGTTAGAGGATTCTTAAACAGCTGGGTTGCCGTGGCAACAGTCCCAGAGGCGAAGGCGATCGTGATGTCAATGCCAGTGGTAGTATCAATACTAGCAATAGTATTACTGAATGATACTGCTAACAACGATAGTGAAGGTTAAGGTAATGAAAGCATGATACAGAAATATATTTAGAAAATACATTTTTATAATAATCAAATAAATAAATAAATGAAACATTAAGAAGAATAATAAATTAAAAAATCAGTAAATAATAATAATAATAATTTTAAAAAAATAATAATAAAATAATAATAATAATAATAATGATAATAAATGCATAAATAAGATAGCTATAAGTTGTGTGAGGTGAATAGTGGGAGATAAGGTAGTATGTGTGTGTGTGTGGTGGGAGGATATTATGG
>JAMYXO010003761.1:0-19200 GCA_033310375.1 Conus canariensis | reverse complement strand
ATGAAGAAAAACGACTTTTGGGGGCCCGGGGCCCTTTCTTCACGGGAAACAGTCGGGAAATGAAGAAGTAGGGGACGTTTCGGCCCTACCCCTTTTCAAAGGGAAACAGTCAGGAAGAAGAAGATACGACTTTTTTCGGCCAGGCCCTTCTTCACGGGGAGAACAGTCAGGAATGAAGAAGATACGACGTTTCGGGCCCTAGGCCCTTTTCACAGGGAGAACAGTCGGGAATGAAAAAAGATACGACGTTCGGGCCCTAGGCCCTTCTTCACAGGGAGAACAGTCAGGAATGAAGAAGATACGACTTTTCGGGCCCTAGGCCCTTTTTCCCACAGGGAGAACAGTCAGGAATGAAGAAGAAACGACGTTTCGGGCCCTGGGCCCTTCTTCACAGGGAGAACAGTCAGGAATGAAGAAGATACGACGTTCGGGCCCTAGGCCCTTCTTCACAGGGAGAACAGTCAGGAATGAAGAAGATACGACGTTTCGGGCCCTGGGCCCCCTTCTTCACAGGAGAACAGTCAGGAATGAAGAAGATACGACGTTTCGGGCCCTAGGCCCTTCTTCACAGGGAGAACAGTCAGGAATGAAGAAGATACGACGTTTCGGGCCCTAGGCCCTTCTTACAGGGAGAACAGCAGGAATGAAGAAGAAACGACGTTTCGGGCCCTAGGCCCTTCTTCACAGGGAGAACAGTCAGAATGAAGAAGAAACGACGTTTCGGGCCCTAGGCCCTTCTTAAACAGGGAGAACAGTCAGGAATGAAGAAGATACGACGTTTCGGGCCCTAGGCCCTTCTTCACAGGGAGAACAGTCAGGAAGAAGAAGAAAACGACGTTTCGGGCCCTAGGCCCTTCTTCACAGGGAGAACAGTCAGGAATGAAGAAGATACGACGTTTCGGGCCCTAGGCCCTTCTTCACAGGGAGAACAGTCAGGAATGAAGAAGATACGACGTTTCGGGCCCTAGGCCCTTCTTCACAGGGAGAACAGTCAGGAATGAAGAAGATACGACGTTTCGGGCCCTAGGCCCTTCTTCACAGGGAGAACAGTCAGGAATGAAGAAGATACGACGTTTCGGGCCCTAGGCCCTTCTTCACAGGGAGAACAGTCAGGAATGAAGAAGATACGACGTTTCGGGCCCTAGGCCCTTCTTCACAGGGAGAACAGTCAGGAGATGAAGAAGAATACGACGTTTCGGGCCCTAGGCCCTTCTTCACAGGGAGAACAGTCAGGATGAAGAAGATACGACGTTTCGGGCCCTAGGCCCTTCTTCACAGGGAGAACAGTCAGGAATGAAGAAGATACGACGTTTCGGGCCCTAGGCCCTTCTTCACAGGGAGAACAGTCAGGAATGAAGAAGATACGACGTTTCGGGCCCTAGGCCCTTCTTCACAGGGAGAACAGTCAGGAATGAAGAAGATACGACGTTTCGGGCCCTAGGCCCTTCTTCACAGGGAGAACAGTCAGGAATGAAGAAGATACGACGTTTCGGGCCCTAGGCCCTTCTTCACAGGGAGAACAGTCAGGAATGAAGAAGATACGACGTTTCGGGCCCTAGGCCCTTCTTCACAGGGAGAACAGTCAGGAATGAAGAAGATACGACGTTTCGGGCCCTAGGCCCTTCTTCACAGGGAGAACAGTCAGGAATGAAGAAGATACGACGTTTCGGGCCCTAGGCCCTTCTTCACAGGGAGAACAGTCAGGAATGAAGAAGATACGACGTTTCGGGCCCTAGGCCCTTCTTCACAGGGAGAACAGTCAGGAATGAAGAAGATACGACGTTTCGGGCCCTAGGCCCTTCTTCACAGGGAGAACAGTCAGGAATGAAGAAGATACGACGTTTCGGGCCCTAGGCCCTTCTTCACAGGGAGAACAGTCAGGAATGAAGAAGATACGACGTTTCGGGCCCTAGGCCCTTCTTCACAGGGAGAACAGTCAGGAATGAAGAAGATACGACGTTTCGGGCCCTAGGCCCTTCTTCACAGGGAGAACAGTCAGGAATGAAGAAGATACGACGTTTCGGGCCCTAGGCCCTTCTTCACAGGGAGAACAGTCAGGAATGAAGAAGATACGACGTTTCGGGCCCTAGGCCCTTCTTCACAGGGAGAACAGTCAGGAATGAAGAAGATACGACGTTTCGGGCCCTAGGCCCTTCTTCACAGGGAGAACAGTCAGGAATGAAGAAGATACGACGTTTCGGGCCCTAGGCCCTTCTTCACAGGGAGAACAGTCAGGAATGAAGAAGATACGACGTTTCGGGCCCTAGGCCCTTCTTCACAGGGAGAACAGTCAGGAATGAAGAAGATACGACGTTTCGGGCCCTAGGCCCTTCTTCACAGGGAGAACAGTCAGGAAAGTGAAGAAGATACGACGTTTCGGGCCCTAGGCCCTTCTTCACAGGGAGAACAGTCAGGATGAAGAAGATACGACGTTTCGGGCCCTAGGCCCTTCTTCACAGGGAGAACAGTCAGGAGTGAAGAAGATACGACGTTTCGGGCCCTAGGCCCTTCTTCACAGGGAGAACAGTCAGAATGAAGAAGATACGACGTTTCGGGCCCTAGGCCCTTCTTCACAGGGAGAACAGTCAGGAATGAAGAAGATACGACGTTTCGGGCCCTAGGCCCTTCTTCACAGGGAGAACACCTAGGCCCTTCTTCACAGGGAGAAAGTCAGAATGAAGAAATACGACGTTTCGGGCCCTAGGCCCTTCTTCACAGGGAGAACAGTCAGGAATGAAGAAGATACGACGTTTTCGGGCCCTAGGCCCTTCTTCACAGGGAGAACAGTCAGGAATGAAGAAGATACGACGTTTCGGGCCCTAGGCCCTTCTTCACAGGGAGAACAGTCAGGAATGAAGAAGATACGACGTTTCGGGCCCTAGGCCCTTCTTCACAGGGAGAACAGTCAGGAATGAAGAAGATAGACGTTCGGCCTAGCCCTTCTTACAGGAGACAGTCAGGAATGAAAAGAACGACGTTTCGGGCCCTAGGCCCTTCTTCACAGGGAGAACAGTCAGGAATGAAGAAGATACGACGTTTCGGGCCCTAGGCCCTTCTTCACAGGGAGAACAGTCAGGAATGAAGAAGATACGACGTTTCGGGCCCTAGGCCCTTCTTCACAGGGAGAACAGTCAGGAATGAAGAAGATACGACGTTTCGGGCCCTAGGCCCTTCTTCACAGGGAGAACAGTCAGGAATGAAGAAGATACGACGTTTCGGGCCCTAGGCCCTTCTTCACAGGGAGAACAGTCAGGAATGAAGAAGATACGACGTTTCGGGCCCTAGGCCCTTCTTCACAGGGAGAAACAGTCAGGAATGAAGAAGATACGACGTTTCGGGCCCTAGGCCCTTCTTCACAGGGAGAACAGTCAGGAATGAAGAAGATACGACGTTTCGGGCCCTAGGCCCTTCTTCACAGGGAGAACAGTCAGGAATGAAGAAGATACGACGTTTCGGGCCCTAGGCCCTTCTTCACAGGGAGAACAGTCAGGAATGAAGAAGATACGACGTTTCGGGCCCTAGGCCCTTCTTCACAGGGAGAACAGTCAGGAATGAAGAAGATACGACGTTTCGGGCCCTAGGCCCTTCTTCACAGGGAGAACAGTCAGGAATAAAGAAGATACGACGTTTCGGGCCCTAGGCCCTTCTTCACAGGGAGAACAGTCAGGAATGAAGAAGATACGACGTTTCGGGCCCTAGGCCCTTCTTCACAGGGAGAACAGTCAGGAAGTGAAGAAGATACGACGTTTCGGGCCCTAGGCCCTTCTTCACAGGGAGAACAGTCAGGAGTGAAGAAGATACGACGTTTCGGGCCCTAGGCCCTTCTTCACAGGGAGAACAGTCAGGAGTGAAGAAGATACGACGTTTCGGGCCCTAGGCCCTTCTTCACAGGGAGAACAGTCAGGAATGAAGAAGATACGACGTTTCGGGCCCTAGGCCCTTCTTCACAGGGAGAACAGTCGGAATGAAGAAGATACGACGTTTCGGGCCCTAGGCCCTTCTTCACAGGGAGAACAGTCAGGAATGAAGAAGATACGACGTTTCGGGCCCTAGGCCCTTCTTCACAGGAGAACAGTCAGGAATGAAGAAGATACGACGTTTCGGGCCCTAGGCCCTTCTTCACAGGAGAACAGTCAGGAATGAAGAAGATACGACGTTTCGGGCCCTAGGCCCTTCTTCCAGGGAACAGTCAGGAATGAAGAAGATACGACGTTTCGGGCCCTAGGCCCTTCTTCACAGGGAGAACAGTCAGGAATGAAGAAGATACGACGTTTCGGGCCCTAGGCCCTTTCTCACAGGGAGAACAGTCAGGAATGAAGAAGATACGACGTTTTCGGGCCCTAGGCCCTTCTTCACAGGGAGAACAGTCGGGAAATGAAGAAGATACGACGTTTCGGGCCCTAGGCCCTTCTTCACAGGGAGAACAGTCAGGAGTGAAGAAGATACGACGTTTCGGGCCCTAGGCCCTTCTTCACAGGGAGAACAGTCAGGAATGAAGAAGATACGACGTTTCGGGCCCTAGGCCCTTCTTCACAGGGAGAACAGTCAGGAATGAAGAAGATACGACGTTTCGGGCCCTAGGCCCTTCTTCACAGGGAGAACAGTCAGGATGAAGAAGATACGACGTTTCGGGCCCTAGGCCCTTCTTCACAGGGAGAACAGTCAGGAATGAAGAAGATACGACGTTTCGGGCCCTAGGCCCTTTTCACAGGGAGAACAGTCCAGGATGAAGAAGATACACGTTTCGGGCCCTAGGCCCTTCTTCACAGGGAGAACAGTCAGGAATGAAGAAGATTACGACGTTTCGGGCCTAGGCCCTTCTTCACAGGGAGAACAGTCAGGAATGAAGAAGATACGACGTTTCGGGCCCTAGGCCCTTCTTCACAGGGAGAACAGTCAGGAATGAAGAAGATACGACGTTTGGGCCTAGGCCCTTCTTCACAGGGAGAACAGTCAGGAATGAAGAAGATACGACGTTTCGGGCCCTAGGCCCTTCTTCACAGGGAGAACAGTCAGGAATGAAGAAGATACGCGTTTCGGGCCTAGGCCTTCTTCACAGGGAGAACAGTCAGAATGAAGAAGATACGACGTTTCGGGCCCTAGCCCTTCTTCCAGGGAGAACAGTCAGGAATGAAGAAGATACGACGTTTCGGGCCTAGGCCCTTCTTCACGGGAGAACAGTCAGGAATGAAAGAAGATACGACGTTTCGGGCCCTAGGCCTTTTCACAGGGAGAACAGTCAGGAATGAAGAAGATACGACGTTTCGGGCCCTAGGCCCTTCTTCACAGGGAGAACAGTCAGGAATGAAGAAGAACGACGTTCGGCCCTAGGCCTTCTTCACAGGAGAACATCAGAATGAAGAAGATACGACGTTCGGGCCCTAGGCCTTCTTCAAGGGAGAACGTCAGGAATGAAGAAGATACGACGTTTCGGGCCTAGGCCCTTCTTCAAGGGAGAAACAGTCAGGAATGAAAGATCGACGTTTCGGCCTAGGCCCTTCTTCACAGGGAAACAGTCAGGATGAAGAGAACGACGTTCGGGCCTAGGCCCTTCTTCACAGGGAGAACAGTCAGGATGAAGAAGATACGACGTTTCGGGCCTAGCCCTTCTTCACAGGGAGAACAGTAGGAATGAAGAAGATACGACGTTTCGGCCTAGGCCCTTCTTACAGGGAGAACAGTCAGGAATGAAGAAGATACGACGTTTCGGGCCTGGCCCTTCTTCACAGGAGAACAGTAGGATGAAGAAGATCACGTTTCGGCCTAGCCTCTTCACAGAGAACAGTCAGGATGAAGAAGATACGACGTTTCGGGCCTAGCCCTTCTCACGGGAGAACAGTCAGAATGAAGAAGATACGACTTTCGGGCCTACCTTCTCACGGGAAACAGTCAGATGAAGAAGTACGACGTTTCGGGCCTAGCCTCTACAGGGAACAGTCAGAGAAGAGATACATTTCGGGCCTAGCCCTCTTCACAGGGAGAACAGCAGGAATGAAAAGACGACGTTTCGGCCCTAGCCCTTCTTCACAGGGAAACATCAGGATGAAGAAGATACGACGTTTCGGGCCCTAGCCTTCTTCACAGGGAGAACAGTCAGGATGAAAGAACGATTTCGGGCCCTAGCCTTCTTCCAGGAGAACAGTCAGATGAAGAAGATACACGTTTCGGGCCTAGCCCTTCTTCACAGGGAGAACATCAGGAATGAGAAGATACGACGTTCGGGCCTAGCCTTCTTCACAGGAGAACAGTCAGGATGAAGAAGATACACGTTTCGGCCCTAGGCCCTTCTTCACAGGAGAACAGTCAGGATGAAGAAGATAACGTTTCGGGCCTAGGCCCTTCTTCACAGGAAACAGTCAGAATGAAGAAGAACACGTTCGGGCCTAGGCCCTTCTTCACAGGGAGAACAGTCAGATGAAGAAGATACGACGTTTCGGGCCTAGCCCTTCTTCACAGGAAACAGTCAGGATGAAGAAGATACGACGTTTCGGCCCTAGCCCTTCTCACAGGAGAACAGTCAGGATGAAGAAGAACACGTTTCGGCCCTAGCCCTTTTCAGGAGAACATCAGGAATGAAGAAGATACGACGTTCGGCCCTAGCCCTTCTTCACAGGAGAACATCAGATGAAGAAGATACACGTTCGGCCCTAGCCCTCTTCACAGGAGAACAGTCAGGAATGAAGAAGATACGACGTTTCGGGCCCTAGGCCCTTCTTCACAGGAGAACATCAGATGAAGAAGATACGACGTTCGGGCCTAGGCCCTTCTTCACAGGGAGAACAGCAGGATGAAGAAGATACGACGTTCGGCCCTAGCCCTTCTTCACAGGAGAACAGTCAGGAATAAGAAGATACGACTTCGGCCCTAGGCCTTCTTAAAACAGGAGAACAGTCCAGAAATGAAGAAAGATACACGTTTCGGCCCTAGCCTTCTTCACAGGGAGAACAGTCAGGATGAAGAAGATACGACGTTTCGGCCCTAGGCCCTTCTTCACAGGAGAACATCAGGAATAAGAAGAAACGTTTCGGGCCTAGCCCTTCTTCACAGGAGAACATCAGGATAAGAAGATACGACGTTTCGGCTAGGCCCTTCACAGGAAACATCGAAAGAAATACGACGTTTCGGCTAGCCTCTTCAAGAACTCGAAGAAAAGATACACTCGGCCAGCCTCTTACGAAACATCAAAAAAAAACACGTTCGCCTGCCCTCTCACGGGAAACACAGGAAGAAATAACGTTCGCCTAGCTTTTCACAGGAAACGCGAGAGAAGAACGCGTTTCGGCCCTACCCTCTCAAGGAAACAGTCAGGATGAAGAGAACAGTTCGGCCCGTTACAGGAGAACAAGATGAAAGATACACGTTCGCTAGGCCTTTCACAGAAACACAGAGAGAACACGTTCGGCCCTAGCCCTTCTACAGGAGACACAGAATAAAAGATTCGCTAGCCTCTCACGAACAAGAATGAAACAGTTCGCCTAGCCCTCTTCACAGAACATAGATAAGAGAACTTCGGCCACCCTTCTTCACAGAAACATCAGAAGAAGAAGAACACTTTGCCTACCCTCTCACAGGAACAGTCGATAAGAAGAACACGTTTGGCTAGGCCCTTTCACAGAGAACCAGAATGAAGAAGAACGACTTCGGCCCTACCCTTCTTCACAGGAGAACATCAGGAATGAAGAAGATACGACGTTTCGGGCCCTAGCCCTTCTTCACAGGAGAACATCAGGAATGAAGAAGAACGACGTTTCGGGCCCTAGGCCCTTCTTCACAGGAGAACAGTCAGGAATGAAGAAGATAGACGTTTCGGCCCTAGCCCTCTTCACAGGAGAACATCAGGAATGAAGAAGATACGACGTTTCGGCCCTAGGCCCTTCTTCACAGAGAAAGTCAGATAAGAAACGACGTTCGGCCCTAGCCCTTTTCAAGAGAACAGTCAGGAGAAAGAAACACGTTTCGGGCCTAGGCCTTTACAGGGAGAACGTCAGGATGAAAAGAAGACTTCGGCCTAGCCCTTCTTCACAGGAGAACAGTCAGAAGAAGAAAACGACGTCGCCCAGCTCTCACAGGAAACATCAGAATGAGAAGATACGACGTTTCGGCCTAGGCCCTTCTTCACAGGGAGAACAGTCAGGAATGAAGAAGATACGACGTTTCGGGCCCTAGGCCCTTCTTCACAGGGAGAACAGCCAGGAGTGAAGAAGATACGACGTTTCGGGCCCTAGGCCCTTCTTCACAGGGAGAACAGTCAGGAATGAAGAAGATACGACGTTTCGGGCCCTAGGCCCTTCTTCACAGGGAGAACAGCCAGGAATGAAGAAGATACGACGTTTCGGGCCCTAGGCCCTTCTTCACAGGGAGAACAGTCAGGAATGAAGAAGATACGACGTTTCGGGCCCTAGGCCCTTCTTCACAGGGAGAACAGTCAGGAATGAAGAAGAAACGACGTTTCGGGCCCTAGGCCCTTCTTCACAGGGAGAACAGTCAGGAATGAAGAAGATACGACGTTTCGGGCCCTAGGCCCTTCTTCACAGGGAGAACAGTCAGGAATGAAGAAGATACGACGTTTCGGGCCCTAGGCCCTTCTTCACAGGGAGAACAGTCAGGAATGAAGAAGATACGACGTTTCGGGCCCTAGGCCCTTCTTCACAGGGAGAACAGTCAGGAATGAAGAAGATACGACGTTTCGGGCCCTAGGCCCTTCTTCACAGGGAGAACAGTCAGGAATGAAGAAGATACGACGTTTCGGGCCCTAGGCCCTTCTTCACAGGGAGAACAGTCAGGAATGAAGAAGATACGACGTTTCAGGCCCTAGGCTGAAGAAGATTAACAAAGAAGAAGACCTAAGAGGTGGAAACGCATCGTGTTTTTCCTTGTGATGTTGTTTGTCCATGTTAACCGGTGGGAGTTATTTAAAGTTACTTTTGAAATTAGGAAACTCAAAGTTAACGACATGTCATCTGGTTAGGCAACAACTCCTTTTCTGGTTTCCTTTTTGTCTTTTGACTGTGTTGCGAAAAGAGTTAACCCTTCTTTCAAGAAGCCCCGCGACCTGCATGATGGAATCATATATCATGTGACCAACTGGCCTACTCTTCCGAAAGTTGTTGATGGGGTCTGACATGTGTGCAAGATGTTACGCGTGCATTTACACACGGAACCTCGGTTTACAGTCTCATTCGAAGGACTGTGTATGTGAATGATACTGCTGTGGTGCAAGGAATGTAAGACAGCAAAACCAAAACCAAAAAAACTTAACCAAATGTCGGTTTTCTTTTTGTCTTTTTTTCTGTTCCACGCTGCTCATTTAATCCCCCCCCCCCATCCACAGCCACAGTCAGGCCCAGGTTGCTGTAGCTTCAGCACTGACAATCCGCAGGGAGCAGTTAATGTCGAGCCGTCAAGAGGCAATCCACTGGAGGAGACACTGCACTGCTGCTGTGTCACTTCAGGGCTGTTCAGTGCTGCCTCTTCTGATTTAGCCTATGTGGACAACACCTACCAAACCCCCTACTGATGACAATAACTGAGTGAGCTCTCCCTCCAGAGGGTGGCACCATGTCCGTTCAACGACAGCCCCCACAAATTTGCCGATACCAGTGACCCTGATGGAATCCAACCAAAGCCATGGAGATGAAGAGGACATTGAAAGTGAGGTCACCATGAGAACAGGGCATGAAAGGCCACAGAATCTGCGACTTCCTTTTTAATGGTAATGAATGAGAATGAGGGTGATGAAGATCATGTTACAGATTTCCATTCCAGTCTGAGACTGTATGGCAGGGTTGTGCTCTACGCTTACTTTCATAATATATCTTGGCATCAACCAGGCCCGAGAGTGACAGTTACCTGCAGTGTTGGTCAGGAACATTGAGCAACACTCTCAGAGACACATCCATTAAGTGGATGAAACCCAACTGTGTGACCCCCGTCTTCCCAACTGACCCTGAAGCAAACTCAACTCTGGGTAGGAGCCGGTCAGGGCAGAAAAATCCCTCATGGCTCTGATGGGAATCGAACCCATGACCTCCCAGCCGGGAATCTACAACGCTAACTACTTTGCTAAAGTGGCTGGCCAAATACCATAACTTAAGAACACTACAAGAAAACTTCAAACTCTTTTTTTCTCACTTTCCTCTGTATAGGGGGCCTAGCGACCATAACTGACAGTCACATGTGCTGAGCAAAAGGTCTTCTGCAGAATCCAGTATGTTCTAAGATACACAGCGACCACTGCCATCAGGTTTCATCTCCATCATAGCGTCCCACCAGCTGGCTGACTATGGAGACATTTTATTTTATGACAGCTTATATATTACATTTCACTTTGTTTGTGCTTTTTTTTTTTTTTTTTTTTTTTGACTGTCTCATCTCATCCCTCTTCCATCTCATCCACTCTGCTCCTCCAGTACCCCCTTATTACATCCCTCCTCTGTCCCTCACCTCTTTACCACATGCATGCATGTACACATGCATGCACGCACAACACATAGATGCATGCAGAAACGTACATATGCACATGCATGTATGTGCGTGCACACACACATACTGGGAGAGAAAGAGGTAGGAGGGAGGCAAAGAAAGAGAGAGGGGTGTGTGTGTGAAATGAAATGATCTATTAGTATATAGGCCACATTCCCAAATGAAGGAGTGTGTGACATTGTAAACATAGTGTGACTCCTATCCCACTCATTCCAGTTCTTCCAGGCTAACTTCCACATAAATTGTGTGTTTTTGTGTGTGTGTGTGTGTGTGTGTGTGTGTGTGTGTGTGTGTGTGTGTGTGTGTGTGTGTGTGCGTGCGCGTGAGTGTATCAATAATTACACACTCTTGTTTGCATTGTAGGTGCATTGAACTCATTGCAATATTTATCTTCTTCTTGGTTTCACTTAAGTTTTCTTTAATCTTTTCAGTATTTGTAAGCGCTTAGGGCTTGTGTAAGATTAAGCGCCATAAATAATCATCATTGTTAGTACAGCCGACTGCACGGGGTGATACTAAGACCTTAGACACCCCCCTCCCCACCTCTAACCACTCCCTCACTCCCCTCCACACTACCCCCACCAGCAGAAACACTGCCGTGCTTCCAAAGACAGAGAATAAAGAGCATAACATTCTTCTGTGAAGGTCAGTAACGACTATGGAGCTGATGCTGTGAAGTTCCTGTCTGGTCTGAGACTACATGAAGGGCTGTGCTCTGTGTGCCTCCATTCATCAAATGACCTGGCGTCAACCACGCTGGAGAGAGACAGCCATGTGCAGTGTGAGACAGTATGACCACCAACAGAGAGTCAGCTGTGTGCTGCAAGCTTTCCCACTGAAGCCTCCAGTTCACTGAACGTAGGACTGAAACCTCTGGGGCTAAACAACTCCACACACACACCGGAATCAAACCCTCTACCTCCCAGATTTCTTTTTCTCCCATCTGCTATGAACTTCTTTCTGTTTCTGCTGTCTAAGTGGTGCGTGTTATTGCCCTTGTACTTTTAGTTCCACCCTGCAGTCATCAATTCATTCACTCCCATTACTTCCTTCATTGTCACTCCACACTGCAGACACTGTAAACAACATTCAAAACACAGTGACTGATACTCAAAGTACTTACATGCGACTTGCAGTGTGAAGTCTGGTCCTGTGATGTCAGTGATCCAGTCGACCTCACACCGCAGTTTATTACCGTGATGATTTCTGTTCACTGTCTGCCTCACTGTCAGAGTGCCGTCACCATACTGGCCATCCTCAATGGCCGTAGTGCCAGTGGTACTTTCCATGAACCATCGCAGTCGTCCCGCTGGCTGACCCACGTTGCCGTTACATGTACATGTCACTTCTCCGTTCTCCACCACATAGCCAGTGCTGGGGTTACAGTTACTGCTGGAGATGAAGGGGGTCTCTGAAACACACATGAATCCATGAGATATCACACACACACACACACACACACACACGCGCGCGCGCGCGCGTGCACGCGCACACACACACACACATGTATACACACATGCATGCACGCACAACACATAGATGCATGCAGAAACGTACATATGCACATGCATGTATGTGCGTACACACACACAAACTGGGAGAGAAAGAGGTGGGAGGGAGGCAAAGAAAGAGAGAGGTGTCTGTGTGTGAAATGAAATGATCTATTGGTATATAGGCCACATTCCCAAATGAAGGAGTGTGTGACATTGTAACAGCTTTAAAGTAAAAACTTATAATGTTGATAATTGAGTAATTATCTAGTTGAACATGCCAAAAAAGACATTGACATTGTCTCTAACCTTAACGACCTGGAAAAAAATTCCAACTTGGTTAAACGACACAAAACCTGAATCTAAGCTTGCCAAATTTCTTAAAATGCCTAATGAGAAGCACTTCACTCTGCTGATCTTGCAAGTAATAATATGTTTTGTTTCCATCCCTCTGTGAACATTCTGTAGTGTTTGTTCACTTACCATCTTGACTTCTTCCAGTAATAATATGTTTTGTTTCCATCCCTCTGTGAACATTCTGTAGTGTTTGTTCACTTACCATCTTGACTTCTCCCAGTAATAATATGTTTTGTTTCCATCCCTCTGTGAACACTCTGTAGTGTTTGTTCACTTACCATCTTGACTTCTCCCAGTAATAATATGTTTTGTTTCCATCCCTCTGTGAACACTCTGTAGTGTTTTTTCACTTACCATCTTGACTTCTCCCAGTAATAATATGTTTTGTTTCCATCCCAGAGAATGTAAATATCCAGACTCTACCCCACCCCATCTTATTTTGCACGAAAACCCCCCTTTTCACATACAAATCACGTCCCTCTCATGCCACTTTTTGCCGAAATTAACACCTGTTTTCAATCAAAATTAACACCCCAAAACCTCCAAAAATTGACGTAATCAGTACTTTGAAAAATGGGGGGTTTTCGTGCAAAATAAGCTGTGGTGATATAGAGTCTGGATATTTACATTCTCTCCAAGGTCATAAAGTCAACTAAACATTTTAACATTTATATGGCTTGACAGTCCTACCCTCAGACCGGCTCCAATCAATATCTGCTGCTGCACCAGCGTTGCACGCTCTGCGCACCAGCGTTGCACGCTCTGCTGCACAGGAGGTCTGCAGTCAATACTGCATTATTAATCATCGCGTGATGGGCTGAGCTGTCACGTGTGCGCTTTCAACCAATCGACAGGGAGGTATGACATCATTTCTGCCGGGACGCCGAACCTACCGCCCAAGCTGGCATTCTTGAGCGGGCTGCCTATGAGTGAAGACGTGTTAGCGCTGTTACTTTACAGAAGAAAACATGGCAGAGTCCAGCCCGGAAGCTAGTTTATTAGCCCTTACTACTTCCAGCACTATTAATAAGTCAGAACAAACAACTAGCCTTCCATCTTGATTAGTTATTTTTACGGGCCGCCATGCGGCATTGTATAAATTTAGACGGCTAAATTCCCCACCGGCGTCGTTTAGTACAGGCGTTAGACGTCATTGTATAAATTTAGGCGGCTAAATTTCCAAACATATCAAAACATGTTTCTTACCTTCCCCCAATCACAAGACTAGATAGAATCAGCTGATTAGTAACAGTGACGACATTTCCGCCCCAGCACTTGTGTTGTTAGCAACTGAACCTAGCTGTCTTGTCATTTGCGGGTGTGGTGTTGTGCAGTGCAGTCGTGTTTTCAGTTAGAAAGTGTTGTGTTATGTCGCAAGGCAGTATCTCTTCTGAATTAGAGATAGAACTTCTTGAATCACAAACCGTTCATCAAGAATTGCTAGATTACTCAAGACAAAATACTAGTTTAATTTTACCAGAAAATATGGAACAGCAAAGTGGATGGAGTCATGAACAACTTTCTATTCTTGATAACCATATTTCTTACTACATGACTTGTGCTGATATTGTAAACAGAATAAAAAACAGGAGGACCAGCAGAAAGCAAAAAACTACCCGCTTTTCCTTCTCTTCCGAAAAGAAAGCTGTCATCTTTGTATGGAGACCAATGCAGCTTGAAACACGATCTTCTCAAGAGCCACAGCAGGGAACGGCCGCGCTCTAGCTAGAGCGCGTGAAATGAATATTAAACAGGCACACGTCACAGCCTATAGCAGAAAGCCACGCTTCAACGGCCGCGCTCTAGCTAGAGCGCGTGAAATGAATATTAAACAGGCACACGTCACAGCCTATAGCAGAAAGCCACGCTTCAACGGCCGCGGTCTAGGTGGACCGTCGCTTTGTCACGCCCTATTCAACAGGCTGCCTATTCAGGCGGCCGGGGCTAAAAATAATACTAAGGGGAGTAACTCCTGCACACACCCTGCCCCTACCACCACCCCCACCCCACACACGCACACCCCACCCCAACCCACATCCCACCCCGCCCCCACACACGCACACCCCACCCCAACCCTCACCCACATCCCACCCACCGCCTAGTTAATTTTTTAATTGGTGTTTATATTCTGGAATAAAAATGAAGCCCAAAGTAGCTACGGAGCTTATTAATATATACAGAATTTGGAGGAGGAGAGGGGGTGGGGGGCCGATAGAGAAGAGTTAGAGGGCATGTTTGAAGAATTAATTAATGATCTTTTTGAACGTCTAACTATACGAGAAGGCGTAGTGGAAGCCGTTAGTAAAATACCAGATTCTTGGCCCCAACCAGTTGTAAAGTTGCTTGCTATTTTAGTTGATAATATGGCTCCTGAAAATGCTAATCTGACTGTTTCTACCAGCTCTGAAGGAGTAGCTATTCACTTTAATGAAAATCAGGCTTTACGATTAGAAAAGACTATGAATAATAAACAATAGCTGAATTTACATTCACAATTATTTTTTTATTTATTTAATTTTTAGATTTTAAAAATGGCTGCCGAACTCAGTGAATCTGATTTAAAGAATTGTAATGAACTATTTGACGAAACAATGAAAGTATTAAACATCGATTTTAGTGAATTTGGGTTTGAGAATGATGTAAACAATATAATAAAAGATCATAGTGAACTATTTGACGAAGCAATTAAAGTGATGAACATTAACTGTAGTGATTCAGAAAAAGCTAAAGTATTGGCAGGCGTTCTTGTAAGGTTAACGTGCCTTGAAGTGCTGCAACGCTTGGGAGAAGAATAAAAAGCCTGTTTACTTACTTTTACTTACATTTATTTTTTTTTATTTACGTAAATATTGTGGGGTTAAAAATGAGCCCCACAAGTAAATCCGAGTTTGAAATACTACCTTCCAACAACGTACAGTTGGGAGGCAGTCGCAAATCATTAGACAATAATATCATTGGATTATACATGGGCATTATTAACCCTAAAAATGTTCATGAAAGCGTGGAACATGCTATCTCTAAAATCCCAGCCTCTCTTCAAATTAACCCGCCAGTAAAAGTGGGGTTAGCTATTCTGATTCAATATATAGCCCCTGATGATAGTATTATACAAGTCTGGGTTTCAACTATACATAAAAAAGTAACCAAATATTGCAGCTTTACACCTGACTGGGCTAATTACATGCTTACGCAGTTTAACCATGCAAGTGAAGAAGCGAAAACGCGCGGCTCCAGCTGGTCTGATGGAACAGTCCTTCAAATTGTATTGATACAATCAAAGTTCTATGATATAGTTGACAATTCTTACACCCCTCTCCCGAGAGAGTTAGTTGACAATTCTTACACCCCCCTCCCGAGAGAGTTAGTCGGCAATTCTTACACCCCTTTTCCAAGAGAGTTAGTTCTTAAACGAGCAGCCTTAAATATACATAATTCTGACAATATGTGTTTCATGTGGTGCGTTTTGGCGCACTTACATCCTGTTAAAAAGCACTCAGACAGAGTATCTAATTATTGGCAGTATAAAGATAGCCTGAACTTTGATAACATAACCTTTCCAGTGAGTATAGAAAGCATATCTCAGTTTGAAGAGCAAAACAAACCGATAACCGTAAATGTATACACATGGTCTGCAGTAGACAATTTACAGCCTATAAGGGTCTCTCCCGAAGCTCCCCCTTTAGGCGAATCACTTAAGAATCATGTAGACTTGATTCTGTTTGCAGACGGTCTAAAGGGTCATTATGTATTAATTAGAACAATGAGCAGACTTCTGGCTTATACTACAAAGGATTGTGCTAAACAAGAGCTTTGTAGAAGGTGTTTGGTTAGAATTCCATCTATACAGGCAGTTGACAAACATAAGAAACATTGTAAAAGTTATGAAGACTGTAAAACCGAACTTCTTACGCCCAAACCAGGGTCTAAAGTCAGGTTTAAGAATATACGAAAAATGCAAATGAGTCCATACGTAGTCTATGCTGACTTCGAGTCAATCTTGCCGCAGTACTACGGCCCTCAAGAACGGACACAACAAAAAACAGCCTTATTATCTCGTCATCAGATCTGTTCTTATGCATTTGTTGCTGTTAGGTCAGATGGCGGACACACACAGCCGGAGATTTACAGAGGCCCCAACGCAGCTAGTAGATTTTTAGAGCAGATGAAGCATCTTCGCAATCAATTCTCCAATCAGCTGAACCTTTCAGACATTAAGATGACTCCTGAAGATGAAGAACGTTATACATCAGCCACCCACTGTTGGATATGCAACAGAGAATTATTGGGCAACGCTGTAAGGGACCATGATCACATTACTGGTAAATTCAGAGGGGCAGCGCACAACGGCTGTAATCTTCAACTTAAGGTTGACCCCAAGACATGGAAACTGCCAATCTTCTTTCATAACTTACGAGGCTACGATTCTCACTTTATCATGCAAGCAGTAACTTCTAAATATAAGAGGGTTACCTGTATTGCACAGTCTTCAGAAAAGTACATGACCTTTACTCTTGACTGTTTATCCTTTTATGACTCCGCCCAACATCTGATGGGGAGTTTAGATAAATTAGCAGGATCTTTACAAGACTATCCAATCACTAAAAAATACTTTAATCCATCTTTAGTCCGTAAAGGCGTCTATCCTTATGAATACATGGACTCGTGGGAGAGGTTTGACGAGCCGGCGCTGCCAGCAAAGGAAGACTTTTACAGCCGTCTTAGAGGTGGAGACATATCTGACGCCGACTATGAACACGCACAGAAAGCCTGGACAGAATTACACTGTCAAACAATGGGCGACTATCATGATCAATATTTATTGGCTGACGTGTGTTTATTGGCAGACGTCTTTCAGAATTACAGATCCACTTGCATGAAACATTACGGCCTGGATTCATCACAGTACATCTCTTCCCCAGGGTTGTCTTGGGATGCATTCTTAAAGTCTACAAACGTCGATATTGACTTAATTTCTGATCTGGACACAGTCCAGATGATTGAGGGCGGACTAAGGGGAGGCATTAGCATGGCCTGTCATCCTTACCGCAGAGCCAACAACAAATATTTAGACGATTATGATCCAACTAAACCATCCAACTATCTGATGTACTTAGACGCCAACAATCTGTATGGGTGGGCCATGAGCCAGGCACTGCCACTAAGAAACTTTGAAATGATAAACGGGCCTCATGATGTCAATACTGTGTTAAGTATGCTATCACAGCTTACACCCGATAATCCAATAGGGCTAATCCTGGAAGTAGACTTAGAATATCCTAAAGAATTGCACGATCGTCATAACGATTTCCCCTTAGCCGCAGAAAGATTAAAGATGAGTCCCACAGAACCGCCTAAACTCGTGCCTAACCTCTTTAACAAAACTAAATATGTCTGTCATTATCGGCTGTTACAATTTTACTTAAGACATGGGTTAAAGCTGACAGCTGTTCACAGAATAATTACTTTTGACCAAGAGCCCTTTATGAGACCATACATCATGAAGAACACTGATCTTAGAACTAAAGCCACTGACGCTTCAGAAAAAGACTTTTTTAAGTTGATGAACAACAGCTGTTTTGGCAAAACCATGGAGAACGTACACAATCGTAAAGATATAAGATTAGTTACAAGCGCAAAACAAGCAATTAAGCTGACCTCTAAACCTAACTACCAAGACGTTAGAATATTTAGCGACAGCCTGGTTGGCATTATGATGAAGAAACTAAGTGTGAAGTTGGATAAGCCGGCGTTTATCGGATTTGCTGTATTAGAGCTGTCAAAGTTATTAATGCTAGAATTTCTATACGACTACTTTAAGCCGCTGTACCCAGAATCAAATGTCCTTTACACAGACACTGATAGTTTTATTATGGACATCCCAACCGAAGACTTTTACAAGGATTTAGAAGCGGAGGTGGCCAAAGGAGCTGATGGGTGGTACGACACATGTGACTATCCTAAAGATTCGCCTCTACATTCAACTGTTAACAAGAAAGTGATTGGAAAGATGAAGGATGAACTTAATGGGACCGTGATACAAGAATATGTTGGTTTGCGGGCGAAGATGTATAGCGTTGCTACCCAGACTTCTGTAACGAAAAAAGCTAAGGGCATAAGTAAAGAAGTTGTCAAAAAAAATATAACTCACGACAACTACAAGCAAGCTCTCTTTGAAAACAAAGTATTTCATCACACAAATGTTAATCTGCGATCTACTCTTCATCAAGTAAACACAACTGCAGTTAATAAGAAATCACTAGTCTCTAACAATAACAAGAGAACTTACGTCAATCCTGAGTTTTTATATGCTGTAGGACATTGGAGAACTTTAAAAGATTAACTTAACTGACTTGGCTTGTACTTAACTTAAGAGCCTAACTAGTACTTAACTTAAGAACCTAACTAGTACTTACTTAAGAACTTAACTTAAGAACCTAACTAGTACTTAACTAGAACTTATTTTTTTTGCGCTTAACTTGTAATTTACTTGCTCTTAACTTAAAAAGTACTTTCTATAACTAACTTAACTTGTACTTATCTAGTTCTTAATTTGTACTTTATTTAGTTCTTTAAAAACTATTCCATAGAAAATGGGTCTACAGCAGGAGGTTGTACTTTTTTTTACAGAAGCTGGTTCTTCTTCTTTTACTGTGGGGGTTTGTGACTTTGCTGCTGCTAAGTATGGCGTTAGACATTTGTATGCTAAAAAACCCCCACCAACAACAACCGCAGCAAATACATAATAATACATCTTATCGTTTAATTGTGATTGTGTTGTTGTTAATTGTGTTGTTGTTGACGGCGGCGATGTTGTATTACTATCTAATAATTTTTGTTTTGCTGCTTGGTTTGCTTTTCTCAGTCTGTTCCA
>JAMYXO010003760.1:12500-19201 GCA_033310375.1 Conus canariensis | reverse complement strand
AAGAATTGATTTTTGTTGGTCCCATCTCACTGTGGTATAAGGTGGAATAAAAACAGCAGACAGTCTTGCAAAAGAAGGAGCTATAGAAAACACGGAAAATTTACCTAACAATCCCTTAGATTTATCCTATTGTGAATTAATCCAAATTATGGAAAAATGTATGCATAAGCAGAATTCTAGTCAAAAAAATGGCGACTGTACCATCGTCCCCAAGGCACATTGTTAGATCAATTATAAATCAAGTCTGAATACTTGAAACACTAAAAGTCTCATGGCATTACTTGTGTCGCAGAGAAAACATTTCTGTATATCATCTTTTGTTTGAATGCTCAGTGTTGCCCCGCTAAAATCAGGAGAAAGGTATTTCAGATGAATACTTTGATAATGTCAATACTGTCTTATATGGTTCATATGTTTAAAATTGCCATGGTTATTTCGCAGTCACAGGTTGCAAAAGTTTTGTAAAATATCAACAATTTTGTGTCCCACTAGGGTATTTCACTTATGTAAATATGCATATATCAGATGTGGGTTTGAAAGTGCGAACGTGGAGTAAAATGTGGAGGTGGGTTGTTTGTTTTTTTTTCTTAAAAAAAAAAATAAAATAAAAGTGTCTAATGTCATCTGGCGATGAAAAGACATTAAATAAACCACTGAAATGAACTAAAATGTTTGTGTGTGCGCGCGCGCGCGCGCCCCCGCGCGCGTGTGTGTGTGTGTGTGTGTGTGGTGCGCGTGCGTGCGGAGTGGGGGGGGGGTGCGTGTGTGTGGGCTTGAGTAAATTATGTTTATACATTAATGTGATATATTTGCACTATTTCCTTTGTTATTGTTTTTGTGTAAAGTAAGTTCCTGTCTTGTTATTAGCTTGTCTTGTCTTATCGTATAACTTTATCATGTGTTGGTTATGTAAAGCGCTTTGAGCCCTAATTTTTAGGAATGGGTGCTATATAAATTAACATTATTTATTATCATTATCATCATTTTTTATTATTATCATATCATTATCATTATTATTATTATCATCATCTTCATTATTATGACTTTTTATTTTTTTATTATTATTAATTTATTATCGTTATCATTATTATTATTGCAACATAAAACATCGTAACGCACTGAAACACAACACAACAAAACGTATCAAAACACAACATGAAACCAAACAGAACGCAAAGAAACACAAGGCAAAACAAATCTATGCAGTCACACATATATGATTTTGACGCATCGCAAACTCGTCGTACCACACGATTCTACGAAAATTCTCTCTCTCTCTCCTCTCTCTCTCTCTCTCTCTCTCTCTCTCTCTCTCTCTCTTTTCCCCTCTCTCTCTCTCTCAGTCGAGTGTGGCTTTAAGGCTGTTCATTTGGTAGACTCCCAGCACAGGTTTGTAAGCTGTATGCGGGTGCCACTATATTTCTCCTGTCCAAATGTGAAATAGCTAGTAAAATGACATAAAACACCTGTACTGAAACAGATGAATTATTTTCAGGGAAAGCCATGAATAATGGCAACAGAATTACCACAAATGATTGCGCGCGCACACACAACACAACGCACACACACGCGCGCGCGCGGCGCACGCACACCACCCACACACACACACACACAACACACAAAACACACACACCACCATCTGCTATATATTCCTGTACCTTTGTTACTCACCATCTATACCTAATACAACTTTGCTTATGAGGTATGTGTTCCTTGTATATAGGTCTGTATCGACAAATGAAGTACAGTTTCTGAGGAAAACATACCGCATCATCTGACATGCAGTTCAGAAGAGTTTCAATAACCTATATCTGGTGCTATCATCCACTAAGAAATGACGATGTCAATGAAAAAGCATCTTCTATATCTGAAAGTCTAATTTTGTGACACTGCATTTCAACAATTAAAAAGGGATCGTTCATAAAACCCTTCACGAAATTACAAGATTTATGATTTCTAAAAATAAAAAAATCTTCTGACTTGCAATTTTCTTTAATTATTGTCCTAATTGTAAATTATGCTTTGGTCTTTTTTTTAAAAACATGTATAAATGATTTAAACGACATTAATGCTAATATTCTAAACTTCTAACCCACTAACTCCAGTTTACATTTTTTTCAAAAAAACGTATATCGAAAAAATTTATCGTCAAGAATTGTAAAAGTCATACCATTTACAAATCAGGTAACACCTCTGTCTTTTCCATTAGTCTTTTTTCTCCCCTCTTGAAGTTTAAAGAAGATTACATAAGAAAATATGACAAAGTCAACTTTTCTCACACCAAATCAGTCTTGATTCAAAAGAAAATCACTATTGTCACACTGCATTGACAGAAAACAGCTTGTCTTAATTCACGTTAAAAAACAATCTTCTCCCTTGGTATGGTGTTCATCAAAGCTCTCTTTTAAGACCCATGCTTGCCTCAGTCTATTTCGAATTATCTGCCCCGAATGTTAACCGTTCAAGCACGCATATACCAAGTAGGGAATACAAAAGTATATATGTTATTACAAAAGTAAAAAAAAAAATAATAATAAATAAAAAAAAAAACGTATTTTTTCACTTCACTGATCTTGTTTTCACTTTAGCATTTTCCATAATATTTCCTAGTCTGTATTTTATATTTTTGCTTTTCATTTTACAAACTTTCTTTTAAAGTGTATACTGATTTGTCGTTTATCTGCTTTACAAAAAGCTTACAAAACAGTGATGTAAAAATTGGATTTCCAAAAATCCTAAACCCTTGCAAATCATTTTATTTACGTCAAGTTTAAAGAACTTATAGTCTGAGAGCAAATTGTTCAATGGTGGCTTCTTTTTAAATTTTGACAATGCTACTGCGTAATCAGAATACATAAATCATTCTCCCTGTAGCAAATGGATTCAGCCTTGGCCATAGATATTTCTAACCTTCTCTTGATGTTGAGTTTTTCATGCATCGTTTGTGTTTGATTTGGTAGTGATTTCAAGGTATAGGGGGTTTCTTTCCGAGTGGAGACAGTCTTACTTCATTGTTGATTTTGTCCGTAGCATTCTTACAGTCACCATCTACCCAAACCTGACTTTCATTATCTTGCAATTTCTGATTCAATAAAATTTCCAGGAATATAATTTTCTTTTCTGCAGTGGAGCTGTGTGCATAGCAATCAAGAAAAAGTGTGGTGTGATCTTCAGACATGTTTTTATATTAAGTATTTTGATTTTTTTCTTCTACATTATCAGAAGTTAACTCTGTGCTAGTGAAATCAACCGAACCATAACTTCTGGTCTTCACCACCAAATAGAATGCACGACCATGCCATTGTTTCCTAATCTCTGTAATTAAATTTCTTCTGTCAAAAATTGGTTTCTTGTAAGATACTATGTTTAACTTCATATCCCTTGGTAATTACGCATTGCTTTTGTTTTAAATTTTGTGTCGCAACCTTTTGAACATTTAAAGGCCAATGCTACATTTATAACCCGTGGCAAGTGACTGATGAAGCATAAATCATGATCATCCATTCATCGATCTGTACGACGTAGCCTGGATCCTAAGAGAGGAAGGGAGGAGAAAGAGTGAATGCTAATCTGGAAGTCCCAGTGGCATCACTGTATGGACCTCTCTCTCCTCTCTCTCTCTCTCTCTCTCTCCTCTCTCTTCTCTCTCTCCCCTCCTCAAAGGATTGGCATTTAGTTTGCCTTTTCTCTACCGATTACCTGGCCGCCTTTCGGTGTTCTGCATTGCAACCTTCCCCCCTCCAAATGCTGGTGGTGTGTCGGTCAGCATGCTAAGGGGAAAGGGTTTTATGACTTGCGGCTTCCGGTTCTCTGTTCTCTGGCTGTTGTGGGACACGCTGGCGCCACAGAGTGCCCCTGTGTTTTGTATCCTGTATCAGCTGTATGGCGCAAGTAGGGTTTCTCTTGTGGTTCTTCTTTGCATGCCAAGCAGACCATTTGACTGGAGCATTCCAATTGCTACGTGCCCCATTGCGAGACACTTGTTGCATCTTTTTTTTTTCCCCTTCCTTTCGTTCTTTAGGGTACAAATCAGTGTTTAAAAACCCTTTTTATGAACACTCAAGAGGGAAGATGTTCACAGGAAGTCGATATACTGACGAATTTCCTGTTTTGCAGTTGTGTCTCGGCCATTTTTGTTTCCAGCTTGGTTCCTTTGTTCACATCTCCCGTTTTAGTTTCAGTCCTAGTTTTACACGAGTGTCTCTTCTATTGTTTTTTTTTCACGTGTCATGGGTAGATTTGTTACCAACACCTTCATTGCTGGTTTATTCTGATATCATTTGCATCGTCATGGTAAGTCTTAATGATATTCCTTTCTTCTTGTTCTTTTTTTCATTCTTGCATAAGCAATTAGTTCTTTTAAACTTTTTTTTGAAAGGGGGGGGGGGTATGAATTGTTTTCAGTTTCCATTAATTTTGCTTTATATTTAAGGAATCTTTTAGTTGTGTTTGTCAAAATGGTCTGCTGCATGTTCTTGAATGACATGATAAAATCATTTCTTCTAAAAAAACATGACAAATCTTGAGAAGAGACCTGTTTATTTTTAAGTATCTTTTGTGATTGTTTGTTTCCCTTTTTTTTTTACATTACGCTGACTGATACACTCACCGGACATAAAACAGAGCTTAAAACAATTCAAACATGAAATCAAAAATTGATTTTAATTGAGGGCCCCGTTAAACAAAGAAACAAACAAATCATAAACAGAACTAAGGCGTTCGACCTGTTGGATTCCTCTTCAGCAGAACAAACAAAATTCTTAACAATGAAAACAAAGGGACGAAAAAAAAAATACCTCTCCTTTCGATCTGTGGCTTTGGTGGAAAAACGTACACAAAGGAATGCAACTGAAGGGAAGAGCAAAAAAGGCCAGTAAGCAGTAGATTTCCCAAAATTCAAAAGGAAATAAGATAATTTTTACAATACACACTCACAACATATTATATAATATATTATTTTATTATTTATATATATATACAATTTAAACAATGCTTATTTTCCCCCTATTTCTTCAATCTAAGCATTTAAAAGGGAAACTTTGTTTATAATTGAATATTTCTTGGGAGTCATTGCAACACCAAGCTGCTCTGTAAAGTTGTGGAATGGTGCTCGGTACTTATCCTTGGAATTTTAGTTTATTGTAATATATATGTATATATAAATATATTATATATATATTTGTTAAAAAATATTTTAAAAATGAAGTGGTAAAAATCTAAAAAGCTTGTTTCTAGCGTTGCTATCTTCAGGATGTCTTTTGGGGCACGCCAACGGTCTTTTATGGCGTGGGGGGCTTGATTTCAACTCTGTGTGTGGCAGGCGGATCTCATTTGCTGCCGTGCGGCCTGTGGTTCTTATTGGGGCCTGTTCAGGTGGAATGTGCTAGCAAAGATTTCCATTTTGTGCCTGCAATTGGTTTACAATTTCTACTTTTGTGTTCAGAGTTGCTAAGTGTGGTTTGCATAATATTAACCATTTTTCTGTGGAGCATAGATTGCATCTTTTTGAATTATTGTTGTATGGTGCTGCTCTTTTTATGATTTTTTCCAAAATGTTGTAGTCTCTTTTTTTTATCTTTAAATCTCCAGATGTATTTGTCAGCTCTGTTTGATTTTTGTATTTTTCATTTTTGAATGACTGTTTGTGGTTTGCGTAAACTGGTTTGAAAGTGTTTTCAGTAATCCCTACATATTTTTTCTTCTTCATTTTCTGATTGTACCGTAGCTTGGTATACATGTTGCGTGAAGACATTTATTGCTCAGGGGGCACTGTTCTTTTTTTGTGCAGTTGCAAGATGTCCTTTCGGCACCCTTCTCTTTTATGTTGCTTTTCATTTTGTTAGATGAATCAATCATGTTTTTGAGGTTGGGCATACATGAGTATGACAGTTTAATGGTGTTTTTGTTGAATATTTTGGACGTTTGTGTTCTTTTGGGAATGATGTTGCCAAGATTTTAAAGAATTCTTTTCCTACATTTGTTTTTACTTGTCCATCGTATGGTGGGTTGTACCATATGATCTTTCTTTTCCTATTTTTCTTAATTCTGTTCGTGTTGTTGTCTGGACTGTATGTAGTTTGTAATTGTAACCACTTTTTGTAATGCTTCTTGATTTCTGTTGCTGCTCATTTGGAAAGCGTTTTCATTGCATGACAGGTTGGATAGTCTCTTGTTTATACCATTGGGTATTGTTTTTAGTATAGATGGTGGGTGGTTGCTTTTGAGGGGAAAGGAGACGGGTTTGTCTTTGGGGGTTTTTTTGTTGGTTTTTACCCCAGGGGGTCTTTTGAGGTCTAATTTTTTGTTTGGGTTTAATTCACTACTTTTTTGTTTCTTCTATTGTGTTTTTTAATTGGGGTTTTTTAAAAGGATTTTACATAATTTTTTTTCTTGTTTTCAATGGTTTTTGGGATTTTGTTTAATGCACGGGGGCCGTTCTCTGTATAAACCCCTGTTTTCCCCAAGTTTTTTTTTGGATGTTGGATAGCTTTGAATAGTCCGACTGGTTTTAAATTTTTTTCGGCACCATCTTACGACCCCCAGGGTTACATCAAAGGGGGTTTTTTTGCTCTTTTTTTTAAAACCCAAGTTTATTTCTGCTATGGGAAAGGGTTTTTTTTTGGGGTGTGGAAAATAATCTCCATTTCTGCTCTTTTATATTTGTGTATTTGTTGGAAAATTTAAAAGCTTTGTTGAGTGTT
>JAMYXO010003760.1:0-10000 GCA_033310375.1 Conus canariensis | reverse complement strand
TTTTTGGGGGGGTTTTTTTTTTTGGGGGGAAAAAAAAGGGGAAATTTTTCCCCCCCCAAAAAAAATTTTCCCCAAAAGGGTTTTTGGAAAAATTTTTTTTAAAAATTTTTTGGGCCCCCCCTTTTTTTTTTTTGGGGGTTTTTAATTTGGGAAAAAAAAAACCCCAAAAAAATTTTTTTCCCCCCTTTTTTTTTAAAAAAATTTTTTTCCCGGCCCAAAAAAAAACCCCGGAAATTTAAAAAAAAAAAATTTTTTTTAAAAACCCAAACCTTTTAAAAAAAAAAAAAAAAAAACCCCAAAAAAAATGGGGGTTTTTTCCAAAAAAATTTTAGGGGGGGCCCCCCCCCCTTTTTTTTTTTTTGGGGGTTTTTTTCCCCAAAAAACCCCCCTTTAAAAAAAACCCCCAAAATTTTTTTCCCCCCCAAAAAAAATTTTTTTTTTTGGGGGAAAAAATTTTTTTTTTTAAAAAAATTTCCAATTAAATTTTGGGTTAAAATTTTTTTTTCCCCCCCCCCCCAAAAAAACCCCCCCCCCCCCCCCCCCCCCCCCTTTTTTTTTTTTTTTCCTTTGAAAAAAAAAACCCCCCCAAATTTCAAAAATTTTTTTTTTTCCCCCCCCTTTTTCCCCCCCCAAAACCTTTTTTTTAAAAAAAAAAAAAAAAAAAAAAAACCCCCCCCCCCTTTTCCCCCCCCCCCCTTTTCCCCGGAAAAAAAAAATTTTTAAAAATTTTTAAAAAAAAAAAAAAAAAATGGGGATTTTTTTTTTTAAAAAAAAAAAAATTTTTTAAAAAAAAAAAATTTCCCAAAAAAAAAAAAAATTCCCCCAAAAAAAAAAAAAAAAAATTTTTTTTGGGGAAAAGGGTTTAAAAATTTTAAAAAAAAAGGGGTTTTTTTAAAAAAAAGGGGTTTTTAATCCCCCAAAAAAATTTTTTCCCCCAAAAAAAAAAAAAGGGGGGAAATTTTTCCCCCCCCAAAAAAAAAAAAACCCCCCCAAAAAAATTTCCCCCAAAAAAAAATTAAAAAAAAAAAAAAAACCCGGGGCCCCCAAAAAGATTTTTTTTGGGAACCCAAAAAAAAAAATTTTTTTCCCTTTTTTAAATTTTTTTAAAGTTTTTTTGGGGGGGAGCCCTTGGTTTTAAAATTTTTTTTTTTTTAAATTTTTTAATATTTTTTTAAAAAAAAATTTTTTGGGGGGAAAAAGGGGGGAAAAAATTTTTTTTAAAATTAAAAAACAAAAAAAATTTTTTTTTTTTTTTTTTTAAAAAAAAAATTAAAAAATTTTTTTTGGTTTTCCCCCTTTTTGGGGGCCCGGGTTTTGTCCCCCCAAAAAAAGGGGTTTTTTGTTTTTAAAAAGGGCCAAAACCCCTTTTTTTAAAAATTTTTGGGGGCCAAGGCCCCAAAACCCAAAATTTTTTTTAAAAAAAAATTTTTTTGGGGGGGGAAAAAAAAAAAAAAATTTTTTTTTTTTAAAAAAATTTTTTGGGGGTTTTTTTTTTCCTTTGTTTTTTTGGTTTAAAAACCCAAAGGGGAAAAATTAGGGTTTTTTTTTAAAAACCCTTTCCCAAATTTTTTGGGGGGGGGTTTTTTTCCCTTTTTTAAAAGGGGGAAAAAAATTTTCCCCCTTTTTTGGGGGGGGGGTTTTTTTGGGGGAAAAAATTTTTCCCCCTTTTTTTTTTAAAAAAAAAATTTTTTTTAAAAAATTTTTTAAAAAAATTTTTTTGGCTTTTAAAAAAACCCCCCCGGGGGTTTTTGGGGGGCCCCAGGGGGGGGGGCGAGGAAAAGGGGTTTTGGGGGGGTTTTTGGGGGGTTTTCTTTTTGGGGGGGGGGGGGGGTTTTTTTTGGGGTGGGGGGGGGGGGGGGGGGGGGGGGGGGTGGGGCCCGGGGGTTTTTTTGGGGGGGGGGGGGGGGGGTTTTTTTTTTTCCGGGGGGGTTTTGGGGGGGCCCCCTTTTGGGGGCCCTTTTTGGGGGGGGGAAAACTTTTTTTGGGGGGGGGGGGGTTTTTTTTTTTTTTTCCCCCCGGGGGTTTTTGGGTTTTGGGAACCCCCCCTTAAAGGGGTTTTTTTTTTTTTTTTTTTTTTGGGGGGGGGCCCGGTTTTTTTTATTTTTGGGGGGGGGCCCGGTTTTTCCCCGGGGGTTTTTTTTTTTTTGGGGGGGGGGGGGGGCCCCCCCGGGGGGGGGGGGGGGGGGCCCCCCCTTTTTGGGGGGGGGGCCCGGGGGAATTTTGGGGGCCCTTTTTCCCCCTTTCTCCCCTTCCCCCTTTTTGTTTTTTTTTTAAAAATTTTTTTTAAAAAAACCCCCCCCTTTTTTTTTCCCCCAACCCCCCCCCCCCCCCAAAACCCCCCCCCCCCCCCCCCCCCCCCCCCTTTTTTTCCCCCCCAAATTTTTTCCCCCCCCCCCCCCCCCCCCCCCCCCCCCCCCCCCCCCCCCCCCCCCCCCCCCCCGGGCCCCCCCCCAAAAAAGGGGTTTTTTTGGGGGGAAAAATAAAATTTTTTTGGGGGGAAAAATTAACCCAAAAGGGGGCCTGAAAAAAATTTTTTTTGGGGGGTTCCCATATTTTTTTCCCCCCTTTTAAAAGGGGGGTTTTTGGGGGGGGTTCCGGGAAGGGGTTTCCCCCCCAAAATTTTTGCTTGGCCCGGGGGTTTTTTTTTTTGGGGTTGTTCCTGGGGGGAAATTTTGGGGGGCCCCTTTTTTTTTTTTTTATTGGCCCCCGGGGTTTTTTTTTTTGATTTTTTTGGGGGTTTTTGTTTTTTGACCCTTTTTTTTTTTTTTTTGGGGGGGGGGGTTTTTCTTTTTTTTGGGGGCGCCCCTTTTTCCCCCTTTTTTGGGGGGAAAAAAAAAGGGGGGGTTTTAAATAATTAACCCAAAAATTTTAAAATTCCCCGGTTTTTTTGGGTTTTTTTTCCCCCCGGGGGGGAAAAAGGGGTTTTTTTTTTCCCCTTTTTTTAACCCTTTTTTTTTTTTCCCTTTTTTTTTTTTCCCCTTTTCGGTTTTTTTTTTTTTTTTTTTTCCCCTTTTTTTTTTCCTTTTTCCCCCGGTTTTTTTTTGGGGGGGTTGTTTTTTTTTAATTTTTTTTTTGGGGTTTTTTCCCCCCTTTTTTTTTTTCCCCTTTTTTGGGGGGTTTGGGGGGGCCCAAAAAAAGGGGGGCCCCCTTTTTTTTTTTTAAAGGGGGTTTTTTTGGGGGCCCCCCCCCCCCCTTTTAAAGGGGGGGGGGGGGGGCCCCCCCCGGGGGGGTTTTTTTTTTTGGGGCCTTTTTTTGGGGGGGGGGGTTTTTTTTGGGGGGCCCCCCCATTTTTGGGTTTTTTGTTTTTTTTGGGGGTTTTTCCCAAAACCCTTTTTTTTTTTTCCCCCCTTTTTGGTTTTTTTTGGGCCCCCCCTTTTTTTTTGGGGGGGGCCTTTTTTTTTGGGGTTTTTTCCAAAAGAAAATTGGCCCCCTTTTCCCCCAAAAAGGCCCGGGATTTTTTTTTAAAAATTTTTTTGGGGGGTTTTTTTTTGGGGAAAAAAGGGGGGGGGGGTTTTTTTTTTAAAAAAGGTGGGGGGGGGGGGGGGGGGTTTTTTTTTTTTGGGCCCGGGTTTTTTTTTTTGGGGGTTTTGGGTTTTTTTAAAAATTTCCTTTTTCCCGGTTTTTGGGGGGTTTTTTTAAACCCTTTTTTTGGGGTTTTCCCTTTTTTTTGGGAAAGGAAAAAAAAACCCTTTTTACATTCGGGGGTTTTTTTTTTTAAAAAAAACCCCCCCCCAAAGGGGCCTTTTCCCTTTTTTTTTTTTGGTTTCCCCCCCAAAAATTTTTTTTTTTTTTTGGGGGGGGTCCCTTTTTGGGGGGTTTTTAAAAGGGCCCCCGGGGTTTTCGGTTAAACCATAAAAAAAATTTTTTCCCCCCGGTTTTGGGGGGGGAAAAAGGGTTTTTTTTTTTGGGTTCGGGGGGAAATTTCCCAGGGGTCGGCTTATCACGGGAGGCCATAGCAGCTTTGGTATCGATAAAACTGCAGAACCAGCCTTGTATTTGCCAGGGAGCCCAGGGTCAATGGTCTCCAAGCCTTCCTCCCCATCTGCTGGTTTCTTTTGCTTTTGTGTGTTTTCAGCGTTCATCTTACCATTTTCCCAAAGCTTTTGACTGGTTCTTCTGGACTGTTGGAATGGCCTGGTTGGCAACATGAAGACCACAGATCGGCCACTTTTCCTTTCCTCAGTGAGGCCCCCGTGATTTCTTTGGTTGAAATTATTTGGATGAGGCAACTATGTCGTCCAGCCTCCCCAAGACATGACGTGTTGGTCTTTCTTGGAGAAATCACTGTAGTGTATCCAGAAGGCTAGAGGAGGAATCTTGTACCCATTCCCAAAGGTCTTTTTTGTCCGCGTTGTTTGTTGCTGTTTTTAAAGGGGGGGGTTCCTTCCCCGCACGAACGTTTGGGGAAATTGCACGCCCATTGCAATACCCCTTCCAAGTTGGCCCAGTTTTGTGTACCCCTTTGGGTAGAGAACGCTTGAGAAGCCATTGAGTACTTCTTGGCATGTCGGGGATGTTTTTGGGCACATGGTACATCAAAGAGCCAACTGTATCATCTCATGGGGCACAGATCCATTGGTTTGCCAGATCAAGCCCACACGCCAGGTCTTTTTTCTTTTTTTGCTTTTGGATTGCGTCCCAGATCTTGTGGCGTTTCTAAAAAGCCGCCCGCCGGGGTGCCACCTTTTGGCTGCCCAAATCCAAGTATTTTTTTTTCCATCAGGTCTTGGTCAGCTTGTCCCATGACAGAGAAAAAGATTTTCCCTTCGACGTTCAGTAGTAAATTTGGCCTGAATGGCTAATGTCACTTGGTTTTGCTCTTTGGGGAGTACACACCATCTGCCATTTTTCCCCTGGCGCTGATCTTTGGTTTTCCAAGCCCATCGAGCAGCTGTGGGGGCCACCCAGCACCTTGGGGGCATTTCTTGTAAAGCTGGTAAAGGGATTTGTTTGGCCCTGGTGATGATTTGGCTTTGGCTTTGTTTGACCACCTTCTTGATTTCCCCCCAAGTTGGAGGCTTTTCCCTTGAACTGTTCCTAGGGTTGGTTGGCCCCCCCAGACCCTTTAATGTCGAGGGTGCTTTGCTTGGGGTCAGAGTATGTTTTCCTCAGAGGCTTCAAGAAATCCGTTATTATTATCATTATCACCTTTCTAATAGTTATGTTTTGATAATGTTTGGAGAAGAAAAGAAAGAGAATTAGGATGAAAATTGGATATTCAAAATAAAGTAAAAATAACGATAATTTTTAATAATAATAATTATATGTGTGATAATAATAATAGAAATTTAAACAATAATAATAAAAAAAAATTGTGAAACATAAAAAGATAAAATCTTTAAAAAAAAAAGTTATATGATGATATTCTGATATTAATAATGATGGTGATGATGAAAATGTGTTAAAAAGAAGAAAAATTTAGACGGGTGCGATAGATTTGAAGATTTTTTTCCTTTTGAGAAAAATACTATGTGCGGTTTTTTTCCCCAAATTTGACCAAAAAAATTCTAAAGCTTTATCCAGTGCTACGATCGATGTGCTAAATATTAAAACGGTCCCAAAAATGTTCCCCAGAAAACATTTTAGCCCCCAAAGAATGGTCAGGCAAAAGTTGATCAAACTGAGGAGGGAAAAAAATGCTTTGAAACAAGGGAAAACAAAAAACTGAACGGAGAAACCGGATCAGAGTCTCACCGATACCAAAAGGTACAAGAAATTTTATCGCTCTGATGAAGAGAGGGCAAGAGAGACTTCCCTTTCGTAGGGGGATGGTATTCGGCCCCCAAACTGCCCCGCAGTTTTCCCAAGGGGTTTTAGGGGGTGGGGGTTGATCACAGGCTAATGACAATCAAAAATCCCCTTCATATGTGATCAAGTGTGCTACAGCTTCAGGGGATGAAGGCATGCTCTCTCTCTCCTCTCTTCTCTTCTCTTCTCTCTCTCTCTCTTCCCCCCCTTTCTTAAAGGAGTGGTGCACGTGCTCAAGTTTAAACGCAATGTAGAGAGGGGGGGGTGGTTTTTTCTTTAATGTCGGCGACCCCTTATCCCACTGTTGGCCACGTTTGTTGCCGGCGGGAATTTTCCCGGGGAAAGGGCAGTGAGGCCGTGGGCTATGCAAGGGGGAAAGAAGGTATGCAGGATAATTCAAAAAAGGGTCGAAACCTCAAACCCGGTCCCCAGCATGTGCCAGCAGAAGAATGAAAGGCCGTGTCATGGATAAACCTGGTCTCTGGCCCAAAACAACTGCCATAGGACAGGTCTTAAACCCCTCTGCACGGTTCTCTTTCCTTAATTCGAATGTTGAAAGTTTGTTCATAAAATGAAAGATTTTTTCGCCCCTAAAATTCTTCCGTACTTCGATTTTAGGTGCGTAAATGAACCCCCCCCCGTTTTTTCCCTTTTATTACATTGGTCAGTTTGTGTATCGTGTAGAATCTGTAACCCTGCGTAACACTCTCCCCCCACTTCCAAAAACCCGGCAGGTCATTATTATTAGTTTTTTTTTTAAATCTTGAAAAGTTTCATTTCCAGATCAAACTATGTTTTGACAACAAGGAAAAAACCCAAAAGGGGTGTAAGTTACAAAAATGTCATTTTGATCGCCTGTTAGTTCTCCCGAAGGAGGCCCTTGTGTAATGGAAAAGACAAACGAAATTTTATATTTGAAAAAAATGCAAACTAATATAACGTTTAAATTTGTCACTAAATATGGAACCACTAAATAAACAAGCTGTGAAGAGGATGTGACCAATAATACTATCATTTTTTAATGTGATGAACAAAATGCAAAAATTTCACAGGGTTTATTATAGTTTTTAGATGGTTGGGTATTCTAACATTTCTTTTGTTTTCTCCGCTTTGAAAAGTGCATGTTTTAAATCTGCCTTTTCTTTTATGTGGGTTTTTTTTTTCGATATAACCAAATTTTGTCTACTCAGGGATGTGAGCAATTGTGATATAATATAAAATATGTCCTTTTTTTTTTAAAATTTTTTCATACATTTTAATTTTCCCAAAAATTTTTATACATTTTTATTCACTTTGAAATTCCCGGGTTTTCAACCCCCCCCCACTTTGTACAAGATTGTTGGAAAGACAATGCAATCCCTCCTCTCTCTTTTCTCTCTCTCTCTCCTCTCTCTCTCTTCTCCTCTCTCTGTCTCTGTCTCTCTTCTCTCTCTCTCTCTCTCTCTCTCTCTCTCTCTCTCTCTCTCTCTCCTTCTTCTTTTCTTTTTTTCTTTTCTTCAGGTATGGACGTTTTTTTTCCTTTTTTTTTGCGGAATTGCTTAAAAATTGTATATAAATGAGTTAAGATGGAGAGAAGAGAAGAGAAGGGGAAAAGGGGAGAGGAGAGAGAGAGGAAGAGAGAAGAGAAGAGAGAGTCCCTGGTTTCAAAAAAAATCATAACTTGCGGGGTAAAAGTGCAACCAATTTTATGTTTAATGCAAGAAATTTATTTAACGTAAATTTGTGAAAAAAAAAACAGAATCCATCACACAGGCACAATTACATTAAGATTCATGACTGCTCAAATTTGGGAGTGCTTGTGATGGAGAAAGATGGTGTAAACTGAAAAAAAGCTCCAAATCAGTTGGAAAGCAAATATGATCAAACATTTTAATTTCAAGCCCGGAAACTTGGTAACAGCTTCATGTGCACTTTTTCACGATCGACCAAAGAACACCTTGCTTCAATATGATTTCCCTCAAACGATTTTGCAAATTTATTTTCAGATGTGTTTAGAAAATAAATGACTTGAAAAAAAAATGATTTAAACGTTACGATGAGGCAAAACTGTAGAAAGGAAGTCAAAGAGATTTGTTTCCACAGAAGGAAAAATCTTGACACCTTTTTAACGTGATTCAATCAGTACATCAGCAAAAAAATGAGTTGCTCTCCTCTCCCTTCAGTTTATTTCATTCAGTTGGGGGGGTTTTTTTTCGCCTGTTCTTCGATGATATTGACAATGATAAAAGGAACAGAGTCATGAGATTCAGGCCTATATTCTGGTCTTTTTCCCCTCGCTTCCTCCTTCACAGGTTAGAAGCTGATTCTCCTAAGAATATCTGAAATTTTTTTAAAGTCAAAACGTTGGCCAAAAACTCTGACTAGGAAAAAACGTGTGAAATGTCCCTAAGACACGTTTGACATAAAATTTTGGTCAATACTGTCAAATATGCAGTATTTATCCCTTTTAGGGGTTTTCACCTTTTAAAATTTGGGTCTAGTAGTATATGAAGATGAAAAGTTCTTTACATATGCGCCAACTTAGGAAAAAATTTTGTTTTTTCCATGTGTTTAACTATGAAAGTTGTGTAATTTGACAACCACATTTTTAAAAAATCTCAAAACTATCTGTGTGCATTTTTGTGAAACAATTTTTTTTTGGCAGCAAAAACGTTCAATCTAATCGTAGAAATTAACAGAACGGTCTTGATAAAATTCTACCGACCAAAACCCGAAAAAACACCCACTTCCATAAACAAAAAAATCAAAATAAATCGACAATACCCATTAACTTTTGTATAAGTGGTTAATAAAATGAAAATTTTGCCATAGATTTAAAAAGATTATGATAAAAATTTAAAAGGCTGTTGTCTCCCAGCTAAAATGGAAAGTAACATATTTGTTGTAAAAAATGTTGAAATGGGGTATCGTCTTGACGATTCATGAAATTACCCAGCGATGTGATATGTGTAAATTAATATCTTTAAAAATGGGCCATAAAATGACCTAAATATCTGGACCTGCTGCGGCTTGTAAATGGGGGCAGTTTACCCTAATGCTTAGGCCCTTTAAATTTAAATTTAAAGGGAAAAAATCTGAAAAAAAAGAAGAAAAACCCCCATTTTACTAGGATTACGTGCCGCGTACACACAACAACACACACACACACACACACACACACACACACACACACACACACACCACACACACGCACGCACGCACGCACGCACACGCACACGCACACAAAAATCAGTTGATCGAGTTTAATTATTAATTTAGGTTTCAGTTTTCCCAGAGAGCTTAAAATAAATTTTTTATCGTGGGAACTTGGAAAAATTCAATATAAACGTTTAAAAAGCCCCTCGGATTGATCTGCAAAATTGGCCGGCCCGTAGTGTGTGTTTTCGGAATGTTTGGAATTCTATGATCTTCTATCATGTTCCCCTCCCTGATCAACTTCAGTGTTTTTTTCCCCAGGTACGGGCGTGTTGACCAGTGGTGTTGTAATAGGCCCCCCTAAAAGGTTTACTCCCGAAAAATTTCCCATGTCCCCTACTTTGACAGAGGGTTTCCCTTTGGCCCCAGTGAAAAATAGACATAGATGGGGTACGGACAGCAGTGCAGCATCGGGTGCTTGTGGCACTCCCCATGTAAGAGCAGCTTCTGTGCTGTGGCCCTTCGCGTCAATGCGTGTGGACGAAAAGAAAGTCGCGAGAATGCTGGTACAATAATTGTTGTTTCCCCCTCTGATTCCTGTCACTTTCTCTTGGGTTTGATTTGGATTTTTTAAGGTGTATGGTGCTGTGCTGTATCAGAAAGACCGATGGTTTTTGACATTTTTTGGCCCTTTGGGTAGTAATAAATTTGTCTTTTACCATTGTGTGTTGGCGGTCATAAAAAAGTGCCTCTTGGACATGGTCGATCGGTCAGAACAGGTGCAGTTTCCTATACAAGAAAACTAGCCAGGATTCCGGGCAAAAAAAAGTGATTCATTGACTGTGACCCTTGATTTTTTAAAGTATTTCTTTTTTTCAAAACCCCCCGATTTCAAATATAATATCAAAAAAGCCCAAAAGTTGATTATGATGATCCGATCCCCGTCGGACAAGTTTGTCTTGAGCGGTAAGTTATTTTTTGGTACTTAACAGTGCCATCAATTTTTATTTGTATTGTTTGACTGGAGTAAGTTAGAACAGTTTTGAAATATAAAAATCTTTGATTTCCCGGGCCCTTTATACAATGAATCGTTCAAAAAAGCCAACAGTGACAAAGA
>JAMYXO010003759.1:15000-19203 GCA_033310375.1 Conus canariensis | reverse complement strand
ACACGCTCAAATTGGGCGATGAAAGCGTCCACGTCGTCGTTCTCTCCCAACCGCTCAAGGTGGACATGCTTCGTTTCCTCCACCTCAATCAAACGTTTCCTATGCGCTGCTTCATCTAAGGCCTGCCTCTCCTGTATCAGTATCTCTCGCTCCCTTGCCTCTAACTTGGCTTGCCGTGTCTGAGCTCCTATTTCCCTTATCGCCGTTTCTTCCTCCATCTTCTTCCTCTGCAGTTTCAATTCCATCTGTCTCGCTGCTTTCTCGTCTTCATCCTTCCGCTTTAACCTTTCCCTCTCCTCTTCGATCTTCTTCTGCTTCATCTCTAGTTCCCTCTGTCTATCAGCTTTCTCCTCTTCTATCTTCCTCTGCTGCATCTCTAGCTCCCTCTGCCTAACAGCTTTTTCCTCTTCTATCTTCCTCTGCTGCATCTCTAGCTCCCTCTGCTTCATCTCTAGCTCCCTCTGCCTAGCAGCCTTCTTCTCTTCAATCTGCGTCCGCTGCATTTCTAGCTCCCTCTCATCCTTCATCTTCTGCCTCACTTTCTCCTCCATCCGGAGCTCCAATTCTACTTCTCTCGCCGTCTTCTCATCCTCATTACGTACCGAGTCTGTGACGAACTTGGCGAGGTCTCCCCCAGCTAAACCCATCGCCGCTCCCAACTTGGCAAACTTTGCATAAGCCCCCGTCCCCTGTTCTTGATCCACCCCCGCTCCCTGGTCACTAACCTTAGGTTTGGTATCCGCCGTAGGGGCCTGTGAATCCATGACACTATCGGGGTCGTACTGCGGATGGGCTCGGGTGTGTTTAGACATAGGGTACCCCTACCACCACAGAGCTAGCAACGGACAGTATCCAATATGAACGCAAGTAGATGTCCCTAACCACGCGCTTGCCCCCCTAACCCACAAACCAAAGCAACTCAGCACAAGTATACAATGCTCTCAATGAGTCACGCAACAAGCATAACTCCACCCACACTTGTGTACCTCCTACATATACCCACATAGGCTCCAACCCATACAATACCACCAATGCACAGTCTGGTCACTAACTGAACCACGTGACACCGTGTGTCCACCGTCCACTGTGCAGGCGCACCAGTTACCCATAGTCACAGGCCTCACTGTCTCTGGTAGGCCGCACCTACACAATGACAGTGCACTTGCACCCCTCAAGTCCAGGTGCACTCACAACATACCCTATGCGACAACACTGCGCACCCTCGTGCTTCCCACACACAGTCACCTGGGCTTACTCTGCCCTTAATCCCCACAGGATATCCGAGCACACAGCATGCACAGTCACGGGCCGGGTACCACTCTACCTACTCACTGGGGTATACCACATGTAAGGGACACAAAAGACACCTGGTACCCTCCGGTACCTCACCTACACTGTACGGTGTAATCACTCACACTTCCAACAACCACTCAATGTTTATTGACCATACGTCACTCACACGGTAGCGCCAACCCATTCACACCAATACAAGTGCCCCGCCCTATGCCACTGGAAAGCTGCCTTAAGTGAACAGGGACACTACGTACCCCCTCCCAGGGTACTGGTACGCTCCCACCAACCACCCACTTACATTTCACACAACGTACACACCGGACACAACACCCCCCTTACCTCCCTCCTAGCTACCTATCACCTACCCAGAACCCATTATGGTACCCCGCATCTCCACCAAAGTGTCACGGTCGCTAAGCCGGACGGCCCTACCACCCTTACCCACGCCTATCACACACTAGGTCAGACAACACAGCACACTAATACAGTTTTACAATCACGCACGCTTCTTTATTTCACACACACTCTATGGCGCCACCACTCGCGCACATCCACAACTGCACACAAGTATCCCAATTCCCGCTGACTCACCCTACTCTAATGACCTGGAAGACCCTAACCTAACCTGAAACACCAGTTGCGGTACATCACTGTGACCTGGGGACACAGCGATAGCCCGCACACGTGGTGACTAACTACTAGGGACAAGGATTTACCAAAGGGACTCTAATCTCTTAACGACTGCTACCACCCACACCTCTCCCCAGGACTCACCCTTCTCTTTTAACCCGGGACCACTACCAAACTGGTCGCTGCGTCCCTAAGGGAGGCAACGACCAGTACCCTACACTGTGCTGGCCACTACGTCCTGAAAGGAGGCAGTAGCTAACACCCCTAACCCTACTGCCTAACGCTACACCCCTTCTACCACAAACATGGGACAACCCATCCCGGCCCGGAAAGCTCCAGTCCTCGGCGCTGTACGTGGCCCCTCACAGGCTGACACCTCCCCGGAAGACTCTGCACCCCGGCGTTGACCGTGGCTCCTCCGCGGGCCAACACCCTCCCCGAAGACTCTGCACCCCGGCGCTGACCGTGGCCTCCCGCGGTCTGACTCCTCCCTGCGATGGGCACGACACCCAACGTACACACAACAGACGCCCTCTCGACGGGTCCGGGGCTCGTAGGACGCCTCCTCCTCTGAAGGCCCCGCCGGACACCAAGGGTGAAAAAGGCCTGGTGCAGCGCCCTCTCACGGGACGCCTAAACAGGGACGAGGAACCAGTGCCGGAGAACTCCCGGAAGAGCACCGGTAGCCGGAGGAGAGCTGCCCCACAGAAGGCAGACGGCCTGGGTGGTCTCCCTCTCCCGGGAAAACAGGCACTGGAAAGCGCCGCTCACCTGCCGGCACGCGGCAGTAGACTGCGGTGGTCTGGCCCCAGCCTCAGGACGGAACAGGATACCTGCTGACACAACTGTAGGCCACTACTGTAGTGTTGCTACTACCCGAGTCATCAAGGCACATAGGCTACTTGGTAAAGCTTTAACTCTCCATCTCCCTTGCCTACTTCCCACTCGGGCATGAGAGTGACCCCTTAAATTTCGAATACATCCCCCAACCCATTACTCACTTTGGGGTTATCAGATCCATTTCCTGCCAACCCTTACAACAGCGGTAAAACAATATTCTCCCTGAGCCCATCCACGCTATTACATATGAAATTATGAATCACACCCAATTCTCGGAGAAATAAACCAATCTAAGCGATCCAACACGGACTCCATGGGCCCCCTTAGGACATACTAAATAATCTAGGAAATGGCCAATTTCACAAGGAAATGTCTCCACACAATAACCAGTAGTAATACACATCTCTCAGAGAAAAAAAAACATCAATTTTTAGCGGTTCACAGTTCCAGCATGTTCACACAAGAGAATCGGCTCGCAGCCACAATCCTTCACATTATCACCCCTCTTTGCACTGTCAATTATAATCATATATAAAAAACAACATGATTTGTTCGCCAAAATTTCCATCCAGCACCTCACTCTCATGTCATCTCTTGTCAGATAACCCAGTGGTTAATCCTTGTTATGCCAACACAACCACACTTCATACAATATTACCTGCTGCACATCATCCGTTTTTATCCTATCGACTGCTAAGCTACTCGCCTTAAACTTTACCTTCCCCTTCTTTCCGACTACTAAATTTCATAATGGGACTGTCTCCCCACAACCTAAGACATCTTTCTCCAACCCTATTCTGTCACAAACACATACATCCCTGCATGTGTGACGACTGTCACTTGTATTACAAAAACTTCTACCCTATGGACTCTCTGTCCTGTACCAAATGCGTACGTCACAGATACAGTCCGCACGCGCACGACACCCGCGTCGAGAACCCTGACTCGTAACGAAAGTGAAAAAACACCAATATAAGTTGAATGGTTACGACCGTACCCCAGTATAAACCACTGGACCACAAATTGGCCTTGGCCTTACTACAGTTAACCGATTCGAATGCTGTGCAGGTCAACTCCGAAATCGTTAATCAATTTCAACGAACTCCTACTATTTACAATTGAGATTGAGCACAATCATCAAACCCCTCTATGATTCACGCAGACACATCTGCACCTGACTCATATTATGATCCTCAGCAAATGCAACCTCGTACTACCCTCTTATTGAACCCACTGACATTAACATGAACTAACCCCAAACAATATCTACATCACCGTCCATCAACGGTTATTATATCGAACCCACACTGTCTAGCCAAACTGTCACATGACAACCGAACTCAGGAACCACTATGTACACTACTTACAGAATATACCGAAAAGAGGTAACAACACAAACCGGCTGACAACAAATTCCAATCACGGAACCAAGACAACATC
>JAMYXO010003758.1:0-19212 GCA_033310375.1 Conus canariensis | reverse complement strand
TTGTCTGTTTTGCATTTGTGTGGACACTTTATGTGTTAGAGCAGCCACCAGCAGTCCTGAAAAAGAAAGACATGAATTGTGTCTTGGAATCAGCACACATACTACTGTTCAAAACGGATGCAAAAGCCATCATTATGGTTCACAGTCTAATGATCAGCATGATTATGGACTATATTAAAATGATTATTAATTTTCCTGTCATACATACATACATACATATATATATATATATATATATATATGTTGTGTGTGTGTGTGTGTGTGTGTGTGTGTGAGTACTATAACTGCCTACTATGCATGAAAATATAAAAGATTCTGCAGAAAATTATGGCTCAAATATAAGTTACAAAATGAATTTCAAATTGTTCGCGGTCATTCTCCCTTGATAAAAGTAAATGAAATAAACAAATAAATGAATACCATTATGGCTCTCATGCAAGAACTATGGACCAAATAACCTGGCGAACTGTGCATTTAATTGTGGCAGCAAATGTCTCCCCTTTCCTGTGTGTCACCCACCTACAGTTTGCTATGCATTATGTGCTGGTGAAGATTTTATGCATAATCAATTAAATACATTCCTTGAACCTGTATGGACTTTGCGACACAATTTTCCCTCCCAACTTGCCTCGCCATCTCCGCTAGCTCACTTTTTCCATCGCTCTTCCCTCCCCCCTCCCCTTGTTCGCCCATTCCCTCAAACCCTTGTGGATCGACTAAATCCAACTCATTTTTTAGCCTTTCCCCCTCCATTGCCTGTAACATTATTTCATTTATGTTTGTTTGTTTGTTGTTTTAAGCTTACAAATCAAATTCAAGAAAAACTGCCAACACAATCGGCAGGGGGCACTTTTCGACAAGGACACAGGCCCCATTTCGACCGTACATGAAGGGCGTGGGGTGTGGGTTGTGTGTTTGGGCAATCCCTCTTCCCACTCCCCTCCCTCGATTCAACATCGATGCTCATACTGTCCGCGGGGAGAGCTTCTGGGCGGAGGACAATGATGAGTTGAGCTGTGAGTGTGACATCAAGAGCAACCTGAAGAAAAGTTAGGTAGCCTGCCAGATGCATTTGGAACGAAATCCTTAAATAACTATTTAAAGCACACACACACACACACACACACACACACACACACACACACACACACACAAATGTATCTGTACCGCAGGAATTCACAACTGCCTCTCTCTGTACTGTAGTGAGCACATTTTGGCGAGACAAAAATTGGTAAGCCGGCTGACCAAAACAAAGATTTATACAATTCAAAGATCGAGCCAGATAAAGATATGAACAGAACGCATAATTTGCTGTTTGCGGATAAGACATGAATAATTTAAAATTAATAAGAAAATCTACAGTTAGATCGATGCGAGCTGATAAATATTTTCTTTCCAAGTTTCACAGTCTCCTTATGACTTTCTTTCAACAATGACGCCGAATTCAGCGATCCAGCCACTGTACATTTTTTTAAGTCCACCCCCACCCCCACGTGGTGACAGCCCTGATGTGGCCCTTTGCGGTCGGCTGGGCTATAAGTAACATTATCTTATCTTATTATCCACGTCGACTTTGCAGGTTGTTCGTAGTAGTTTTACTTTTGCGGCCTATCCGCCCCCCTCCCCCCCCCCCCCCCCCCCCTCCCCAACCTCCTGAATTATTCACATAAATAAATAAAATTAAATTAATGAATAGATAGAATCAAATGGCTCTATCCAGATGTACCATTAATAAATTTCTTTTCGGTGCATGAAAATAAGAAAATAAGAAAGTTAATCAACGACTGGTGCGAACATTTAAACATCCTAGACAACAACGAACACAACACGCAACAACAACAACTAAGTAACAACAACATACAACACAAAGTAAGCCTTTAATATTGTTACGGACCTGACCAAACCAAAGCGAAGTAGCACCGCCCAGGACAAAGACAACTGTCTCATACTTTGGAAGAAGACATCTTCAAAGGTGGCCTGAATGCGGCTCTGACCTGTGCAGCAAGCAGAGCAGAGGGGATCCAAATGTGTTGACAGCACCTATCACCTATCAAACATCCCGGAGCCTTGAAGACTATTGCGGTGTCACAGAAGACTTCGCAACCAGCTTCCTCCACTCCTCCCGGTTCTCAGACGCTCTTAGCCAGTTGCTGAGAGTGAGGCCAGTCCATGCACTGATGTTGTCCCCCCATCTCTTTGTCTTCCTCTCCTTCTGCCTCCTCGCACTGTTCCTTGAAGAATGGTTTTGGCAAGTCCTGTCGATCTGGATACATGACCATACCATCTCATTCTCCTTCTTTTCACCGTGGGCAACAGGTCTATGTATGGTCTGGTGGCTTGCCTTACTCTGGTCTGGATGTCCAAGTTGGTAATGTGGACTTTGTACGAGATGCTAAGGATCTTGTGGACAGCACAGGATTCATCAAATGAGGATGTCTTTACAATACTCCATGAAGATGTCATAGCCGCAGTGAAGTCTGTGAAATGTGGGAAGACAGCAGGTATCAACAACATGAAACATGGCGGATGCAGAGACTCACATCCTGACTACCATCTTCAACAATATCCGGCGCACTGGGAAGAGGACCATGCCATTAACTAAGTCACTGATCATTACCCTTCCCTAGAAGGAAATTTCCGACCCTGTCAGAACTAAGGCACTATAAGCTTTATCAGCCATGACAGCAAAGTAAAGCTAAATTTCATTCTGCCGGAAGTGATTGTAACCACACCCAAATGCCATCACTGCTGAAGAACAGGCTGGATTCTCCAAAGGCGGAAGTACCATGGAACAGATGTGCAACGTACACACCTTTCGCAAAACACATCTCCAGTATCAGAGGGAGTTCTGCCACGCCGACATCCTTCAAGAAGGCATTCGACAGGGTCTGGCAGGAGGCACTGTGAGCCATTATAAAGAAATTCAACATCAGGCAGAGGCTCATCAACACAATCCAGCAACTGCGCTCAAATACGACCAGTGCGGTGCTCTTACAGGGTGCTACACTGGGGCATGGTTCCTTACTTCAGTTGAGGTCCGTCGGAGCTGCCTTCTGTTTCCTCACTTTCAAACATTATTCCTGGAACGTATCATGACTGAGGCGCTTGACGATCATGTCAGAACAGTCACCACTGGAGGAGAAACCATCACAAGTCTTTGATGTTTAGATTTCGTAGATGGTCTGGAAGGAAGCGAAGGAGAACTCGCCAAGCTTGTTCTGGAACGACTGGATGAAATATCCACGAGATTTGGCATGGAAATCAGCGCTGAGAAAAAAAAAAAAAAAAAAAAAACATGTTGATGACCTGCGACAGCTAGAAACACTAATATGAATGTCCACGGTCAGAAGCTGGAATCTGTCTTAACAATTCACTGACCTGGGATCCGTTATAGGGATCCAAACCAGAATCCTTTCAAGGGCAGCAAAGACAACCGTAGACCTGTCCATATTAACACCTGTATAGAAGGATCAGAACATCTCCATTAAGCACAACACTAGGTTCCTGTGTTTGCTGCTATATTCCAAAGGTGTTTGTTTGTTTGTCCGTTTGTTTATTTGTTTGTTTGTCTGTTAGTTTGTTTGTTTGTTTGTTTGTCTGTTAGTTTGTTTGTTTGTTTCTTGCAGCAGGTGAAACCGCGATCTGTGTGTGGTAGTGTCCTATATTTCCTATGCGTGTTCTCTTTACTATCTTTAACCGTACACCAGTTCTCTTTTTTTTTAATACGCTGTTTGTGACATGTTCCAGAGTGCCACAAGGAACTGCGCTAGGTGTAGGTCCTTGTTGAAGAGAGCAGTGGAGTTGTGACGGCTGGACGACGGTTAAAGGCGGGAGTGGGAAGAAGGGTGGGGGTGGGGGTTGGAGGGAAAGGAGTTGTCGTTCACTTTCATGGTTCGAATCCCGCACAGCCATTTATATACTTATTTCGTATGGACCGGGTGTGGTATCAATGATGCTTTTGTGTGTGTTGTTGTTGTTTCATCGTGTACCTATGTCGCTTTGCTCGTTTTGGCTGTAACCACGATGATTGACCCGTGTGTGTGTGTGTGTGTGTGTGTGTGTGTGTGTGTGTGTGTGTCTGTCTGTCTGTCTGCTGTCTGTCTGTCTGTCTGTCTGTCTGTACGTGCGTGTGTGTGTGCGTGCGTGCGTGTATGCGCGCGTATGTGTGTGTGTGTGTGTTGGTGGTGTGTGTGTGTGTGTGTGTGTGTGGTGTGTGTGTGTGTGTGTGTGTGTGTGTGTGCGTGCGTGTGTGTGTGTGTGTGCGTGCGTGCGTGCGTGCGTGCGTGCCAACATTTTCAAGTAATGGGACAGAATATAGAAATCAAAAATGGTTCATTTCCTGTACAGCAACAGTGTGCCGTGTGATGTTATTCAAAATGCTATCAAACGTTCATTTTACAAAGCAAGAAGACACCTTCTCGAATAGATAAAGAAGATTTTGCAGTCACGTGATTCCAAACCCTTCAGTTCCGATTAGTAAATACAGATGAAGCTATGATGAACTAGAAATCAGTTTGTGCTCAAATAGACGATTTTGGAGAGCACATAAAACATGGGAATCCTGTGATGTGAATGTATGATGAAGTGGGTCTTTTATTTTGCTTATTTATTTGTTATTTGGGGGATGCTCTGAGTATGCTCAGATCAAATTTCCCGAAAAATGTCTTTTGACTTGTATGCACGCGTGATCACCGTTTTCTTTATGTTGTCCTCTGACAAAACCGATGGTGAGAATGTTGGCTGACCACTGGACTGGTCACTCGTGGTCCATTCTACACTGGTTTGTTCTTTCATGGCCTCTTCAAGCATGTGTCTTTTTTCTTTGTTTTGTTTTTGTTTTGAATGTCAGTGTTGTTGTTACATTTTTTTTTCTACTTTGTTTCTTTCTTTGTTTTTGTCGTGAAACACGTTTGCGATGTTTCTTAACTTGCTGTCCAGAAAGAAAACAAAATTGCGATAAATCAAGCCGAAAAATGAGCGGTTCATTTAAACTCAGCATGGTCTAGTTTTCTCGGCATCAAAAGATTCCAAAGTTTTAATTACGACGTTAGAAATTGTTGAACACATTTCATTTGGGTCCCATGTATTCGTACAACTGTATTTTTACACTAACGGATTTCTACTAAAAGCTGCGTGTGCTATGCCCTCAGGCTGGGAAAGTTTGGACCAGACAGTCAAGTTTCATTCCTTTCAAGAATGGGTATCTGAGTGTCTCGCTTAAAATGTCTCACCAAACACTGCATCTGTATTTCTCGGGCCTGCTTAACTCCAGAATATAATCATTATGAAAGAAAGCGTAGTGTACAGCCTTGACGACTAGTTTCAGACCAGAACAAAATTCCACAGTATTCATATTCACTGTTCATTAAAAAAAAAAGAAACAAAAAGAAAAGAAGAAGAAAGAAAGAAAAACCAGACTCAGACTCTGTGTCCCTCCCTGTCCTGTCATCGTGATGAGCTCGGTTTTGACATCGTCCTGTATAGCGACCATGCCCATGGTGAGTTCATGTCAATGTTGTCTGTATCGACACGTTCATGGGGACTGTCGCTGGATGCACGTGATGGCCTCCATCCACTCACGCTGGCTCTGCGACTATACACGATGACTGTCGGCACCGTAGGAGCCTAGGGAGACAGAAAGACAGCTGCAGCGCCGAAGAGAGAGAGAGAGAGAGAGAGAGAGAGAGAGGAGAGAGAGAGAGAGAGAGAGAGAGAGAGAGAGAGAGAGAGGTAAGGAAAGCCCGCGCCAGCAAGCAAGAGCAGGTCTCTCATCACATTCCCTGTCCAAGCTGTCACCGCACATTCCGTGCACGCATCAGCTTGATCAGCCACCTGCATATCCACAGATCGTCACACCCGCCCCCACCACCCCAACCCCAACCCCAAGATGACTGAAGTGGGTGGTCCTCGTCGACTCGATGGGGACGAACGAATAGGAGCCTAGGTCACAATCTGCGTTTTAGAAACCGCAACAGGAACCACCGGCAGCGTCTAGTGGTTCATCGGCAACAACGCAGTGTCGCCTCTGTCGTGTTGCCTCAAGGTGACTTAATGTTGATTTTTTTTCTCTCTGCGGATTGCCAGTGTAACATGGTATCAACATTACCCAGCTTCAAAACACTGCCAAGGGAGTTTTCTTTCTCTGCAGACTGCCAGTGTAACATGGTATCAACATTACCCAGCTTGAAAACACTACCAAGGGAGTTTTCTTTCTCTGCAGACTGCCAGTGTAACATGGTATCAACATTACCCAGCTTGAAAACACTACCAAGGGAGTTTTCTTTCACTGCAGACTGCCAGTGTAACATGGTATCAACATTACCCAGCTTCAAAACACTACCAAGGGAGGTTACCTAACAGGCGTTTCATTACGAGGCTCTTCTTAAAACATCACAGGGTTACTTCTGTGCGAGGGACAGCTTTTTTCTCTTAAATGCTAACATTGGATCAATCAAGGAATCAGTGTATCAACGTATATACATGTTTGTCTGGCATTTAGATGGTAACATTGCGAGTTTTTTTATTTAGATTCTTGACAAAAAAGAAAACACAAGAGAAGATAACTCATGTTTGATGGAGAATGAAAGTGGTCCTGGGAGATAACTCATGTTTGAAGGGGGATGAAAGTGGTGGTGGAGATAACTCATGATTGAAGGAAAATGGAAGTGGTGGTGGAGATAACTCATGATTGAAGGGGGGTGAAAGTGGTGGTGGGAGATAACTCATGATTGAAGAGGAAGGAAAGTGGTGGTGGAGATAACTCATGATTGAAGGGGGATGAAAGTGGTGGTGGGAGATAACTCATGATTGAAGGGGGATGAAAGTGGTGGTGGGGGATAACTCATGATTGAAGGGGAAGGAAAGTGGTGGTGGAGATAACTCATGATTGAAGGGGAAGGAAAGTGGTGGTGGGGATAACTCATGATTGAAGGGGAAGGAAAGTGGTGGTGGGGATAACTCATGATTGAAGGGGAAGGAAAGTGGTGGTGGAGATAACTCATGATTGAAGAGGAAGGAAAGTGGTGGTGGGGGATAACTCATGATTGAAGAGGAAGGAAAGTGGTGGTGGGGATAACTCATGATTGAAGAGGAAGGAAAGTGGTGGTGGAGATAACTCATGATTGAAGGGGAAGGAAAGTGGTGGTGGGGGATAACTCATGATTGAAGGGGAAGGAAAGTGGTGGTGGGAGATAACTCATGATTGAAGGGGAAGGAAAGTGGTGGTGGGGGATAACTCATGATTGAAGAGGGAGGAAAGTGGTGGTGGGAGATAACTCATGATTGAAGAGGGAGGAAAGTGGTGGTGGGGATAACTCATGATTGAAGAGGGAGGAAAGTGGTGGTGGGAGATAACTCATGATTGAAGGGGAAGGAAAGTGGTGGTGGGGGATAACTCATGATTGAAGGGGAAGGAAAGTGGTGGTGGGGGATAACTCATGATTGAAGAGGAAGGAAAGTGGTGGTGGGGGATAACTCATGATTGAAGGGGGATGAAAGTGGTGGTGGGAGATAACTCATGATTGAAGGGGAAGGAAAGTGGTGGTGAGGGATAACTCATGATTGAAGGGGAAGGAAAGTGGTGGTGGGGGATAACTCATGATTGAAGAGGAAGGAAAGTGGTGCTGGGAGATAACTCATGATTGAAGGGGGGTGAAAGTGGTGGTGGGAGATAACTCATGATTGAAGGGGAAGGAAAGTGGTGGTGGGGGATAACTCATGATTGAAGAGGAAGGAAAGTGGTGGTGGAGATAACTCATGATTGAAGGGGAAGGAAAGTGGTGGTGGGGGATAACTCATGATTGAAGGGGGATGAAAGTGGTGGTGGGGGATAACTCATGATTGAAGGGGAAGGAAAGTGGTGGTGGGAGATAACTCATGATTGAAGAGGGAGGAAAGTGGTGGTGGGGGATAACTCATGATTGAAGGGGAAGGAAAGTGGTGGTGAGAGATAACTCATGATTGAAGGGGAAGGAAAGTGGTGGTGAGAGATAACTCATGATTGAAGGGGAAGGAAAGTGGTGGTGGGACATAACTCATGATTGAAGGGGAAGGAAAGTGGTGTCTCATGTGCACAGTGTTTCTGGCATAGTCCACAGGTTCTGGAACTGCTGGGCTGCTAAAAGATCAGATCGAGTCTTGCTGTGAAAGAAAAGGCGTGCGAGTAGTGCTATCACTGGGGGGGGAAGGAGGAGGGGGGGGGGGGAAGAGAGAGAGAGAGAGAGAGAGAGAGAGAGAGAGAGAGAGAGAGAGAGAGAGAGAAGTCGATGTTACGTATAGAAAGATGAAAAAAAAAACTATATATATATATATATATATATATATATTTGTTATATTAAAAGCAAGTTAAAATCAAGCTTCTAAAAACATCTACAAATTTGTTTCACGCTGTGCGGTCGTCAGGATGTGATGAGCTTGTGTTGCCAGTGCCACGTATATATATATAGCTAGCTGGTTTGCTGTTGTTTTTTTCCCGTGCTACATGTGTTTCTCAGGTGTTGGTTTTTTTCGCTGATAGGAACTTCCATCTGTGTCTGCAATTGTTAACCATTTCTGTTCTAACATTTAGAGTTGCCAACTGTGGTTTACATAGTATAATGTATTTCTCTGTTAGGCATAGATTGCATTTTTTTGAAATGTTGTTGTATGATGCTGCTCTTTTTAAAATTTTCCAAGATATGTTGTAGTCTATGTTTTTTTCTTTAAGTTTCCAAATGTATTTACTCAATTCTGTTTGGTTTTTGTATCTTTCTTTGTTGAATGATTGTTTATGGTTTGCATATCTAGTTTTGAATTGGTTTTCCGTGATACCTACATATGTTTCTTTTGCGTTCTCTGATGTTACAGTGGCTTGGTACACAATGTTGTTATAAAGGCATTTGTTGCTTAGGGGGCACTGTTCTTTTTTGGTACAGTTACAAGATTTCCTTTCGTTACCCTCCTTTTTTTCTGTGCTGCTTTTCATTTTGTTTGCTGAATCGATGGCATTTTTAAGGTTCGGCATACATGAATATGATAATTTGATGTTGTTTTTATTGAATATCTTGAATAATTTATGGTCTTTTGGGAAAGATGATGTCAAGATTTTAAAGAATTCTTTCCCTACATTTGTTTTAACTCTTGCATCATATGGGGGATTGTACCATATGATATTCCTTTTCCTGTTCTTTCTGCATCTTTTTGTATCATTGTCTGGATCGTATCTTAGTTTGTAATTGTAGCCACTTGTATGTAACGCCTCTTGGTATTCAGCTGTAGCGTTGTTGAATACTGTTTCGTTACATGACAAATTGGATAGTCTTTTATTTATGCTTTTGGGTATTGTTTTCAGTATGGAGGGTGGGTGATTGCTTTTGATGTTTACATAAACAGGCGTGTCATTTGGTTTCTTGTATGGTTTATATGTGTGTTGGTTGAGGTCTAACGTTATGTCTAAATAGTTCACTATCTTTTTGTTTGCTTCTATTGTGATTTTTAAGTTTTGGTTGTGGAAAATTTTACACAATTCTTTTTTCTTATTTTCAATATTTCTAGGGTTGTCATTCAGAGCGGCAAGGCCGTCATCCCTGTACAGTCCCTGCGAACTTGTCGGACTATTCATGTTATCCAATATTCAAAAAAAACTTGGAAAACAAACTGGACTGTACAGGGATGACGGCCTTGCCGCTCTGAATGACAACCCTAGAAATATTGAAAATAAGAAAAAGAATTGTGTAAAATTTTCCACAACCAAAACTTAAAAATCACAATAGAAGCAAACAAAAAGATAGTGAACTATTTAGACATAACGTTAGACCTCAACCAACACACATATAAACCATACAAGAAACCAAATGACACGCCTGTTTATGTAAACATCAAAAGCAATCACCCACCCTCCATACTGAAAACAATACCCAAAAGCATAAATAAAAGACTATCCAATTTGTCATGTAACGAAACAGTATTCAACAACGCTACAGCTGAATACCAAGAGGCGTTACATACAAGTGGCTACAATTACAAACTAAGATACGATCCAGACAATGATACAAAAAGATGCAGAAAGAACAGGAAAAGGAATATCATATGGTACAATCCCCCATATGATGCAAGAGTTAAAACAAATGTAGGGAAAGAATTCTTTAAAATCTTGACATCATCTTTCCCAAAAGACCATAAATTATTCAAGATATTCAACAAAAACAACATCAAATTATCATATTCATGTATGCCGAACCTTAAAAATGCCATCGATTCAGCAAACAAAATGAAAAGCAGCACAGAAAAAAAGGAGGGTAACGAAAGGAAATCTTGTAACTGTACCAAAAAAGAACAGTGCCCCCTAAGCAACAAATGCCTTTATAACAACATTGTGTACCAAGCCACTGTAACATCAGAGAACGCAAAAGAAACATATGTAGGTATCACGGAAAACCAATTCAAAACTAGATATGCAAACCATAAACAATCATTCAACAAAGAAAGATACAAAAACCAAACAGAATTGAGTAAATACATTTGGAAACTTAAAGAAAAAAACATAGACTACAACATATCTTGGAAAATTTTAAAAAGAGCAGCATCATACAACAACATTTCAAAAAAATGCAATCTATGCCTAACAGAGAAATACATTATACTATGTAAACCACAGTTGGCAACTCTAAATGTTAGAACAGAAATGGTTAACAATTGCAGACACAGATGGAAGTTCCTATCAGCGAAAAAAACCAACACCTGAGAAACACATGTAGCACGGGAAAAAAACAACAGCAAACCAGCTAGCTATATATATATACGTGGCACTGGCAACACAAGCTCATCACATCCTGACGACCGCACAGCGTGAAACAAATTTGTAGATGTTTTTAGAAGCTTGATTTTAACTTGCTTTTAATATAACAAATGTCGCTCCCACTGTGGTTGAGCACTGTTTTTAAGATTGCGCTGATCCTCAGTACCATTCTCTCTCTCTCTCTCTCTCTCTATATATATATCTTATCTGTCTGTCTGTCTGTCTCTCTATGTATATATATATATAAATTATATATATATATATAATATACATATATATATATATATATATATATATATATATATAGTGTGTGTGGTGTGTGTGTGAGAGAGAGAGAGAGGAGAGAGAGAGAGAGAGAGAGGAGAGAGAGAGAGACTGAGACAGAGACAGAGACAGACAGACAGACAGACGGACAGACAGACAGACAAACAGACAGACAGACAGACAGACAGAGATAGAGACAGAGTAATGTAATGGTCTCTTTGACATTGAAGTCTCCCTTTCTATAGAGATGGAAGGTATTACGGCCAGGTTTTATATACCATCGTTTCAAACCGTGAAAGTCTGGTATCAGTCTTTGAGACTTTCTGGCTTGTGGGTTTTGTTGCGTTTTAAACTGGGGGTTACTTACCTATAGAAGTGTAAGACGTGAATGGATATTTATCCCCAGTTGCTGGCTTACATCAACCACATCTCTAATAATATTTCCACCTTTTGAGTTCTGGACAAATTGGAGTTTCTCGTTTTCATCAGAAGTTTTCCCTTCACAGAGTGCCTATCTTCGTTTTATTTTTTTCTGGCTTTTTTTTCTCCTAATTCACGTTTTTCTTATAGGCAGAAAGATCGTGTAAGATTGGTTCTGTTCTCTGTATTCGAGAATGTTTCTTGTTCAGCATAGAAAGTTGAATGAGCTTCTGCCAATTATCACCTGATGTGATGGATGTTGGAGGTTATTGACACCTTGATTTAACCAGCCAGCAAGAAACCGGGATCCAGCAGCTAACCTGGTGAGCTCTTCAGAGAGCGAAACAACTTTGGCTGGCTGGTCCCTCATTCGTTGGAGAAGGCTTTCTTTCTTTCCATGCTGCTTTCGTTTTATTCCATTCAGGCCTGCTTGTTAATGTGGTATGTTCTATCATTTCATGATATGTTGATATGACAGGGGAGAAACTGATGAACGAAATTTCTGAAGAAATTATTGAAACATTGTTGTAAATACTTTTACCCAAAAAAAAGGGGGTGGGGGTGGGGTGGGGGGTGGGGGGTGGGGGGTGAAATACATAAGAACTCCAAAAGGAAACTGTCTCCTGCTAAGAAGAAAGGTTGAATGCGGGAGATGGTGTAAGACCACGAGTGAAAGTTGCAGTCAAGGACGTTTTATTTGTATGACAACTGCATTCTCTCTCTCTCTCTCTCTCTCTCTCTCTCTCTCTCTCTCTCTCTCTCTCTCTCTCTCTCTCTCTCCAAGGGGTAGCTCACCCCCTTGTCACTGGTGACCCCGACGTGACACAGCTCAAAACCTGTCAGGCAAGCTAACTTGTTATTTGAGTCACTGACCCTCTCAGGGAGTGTGAGTGCAAGCATAAACACTTTCCACATTATAGTTTAACCTTAGTCTACATTTGGAGACTTTTCTTTTTAACACAAGGGACACTCGCCAGTGCTAACCCTAGGTTTTACTGACCATCCCCTTGAGCTCGAGTGTAAAGTAGCTTTTAATGATAAAAAAAGGAAAACATTTTTCAAACATGCGAACTTAATATGGTACATATGACACATGTATAGCCTTTGACGTTTTCGTTACCCTTTCTAGAAGAAGGAAAGCATTAGGGTTAAGTTTTGCTGCAGAAGACCGTCCAACGGTCCTAACGATTTTTTTTTTACCATCAGGACCTCCCATGAAAGAACCACAACACCGACCATCTACGAAACAAGAACTTCACCCGGGCTCCTGCCTGACCACGCCGTCTACCCTGGGTTCCTCCTCCCGACTGTAAAACACCCATCTCCGACCACACCTGCCAGCTTTCAAGTCGGACAAGACGTAACCAACTGCCAGTAGAGCAAGACATCCGTAAAAGAAGATGGCGGTGGATAGGACACACGCTCCGAAAGCCCCCCCCCCCCCCCCCCTTCCCTCCCCCGGACAGCGCCACCAGAAAAGCCCTGACCTGGAATCCCCAAGGCAAAAGGAAGCGAGGAAGACCAAGACACACCTGAAGGTGGGACCTGGAAGCGGACACCAGGCAGATGGGTTACAGCTGGGGCGAATTACAAAAGCTTGCCCAGGACCGTGGTCGTTGGCGGGCAGTTGTTGATGGCCTATGCTCTGGCAAGAGCAATGGGCCTAAGTAAGTAAGTAAGAGAAACAACTCCATGCTGCAGCTTGCTGCGACGACAACCTTGTCCCTAAAAGCTTATGATGGGAGGACGTAAAACTCATTCATCCCGGCTAAGATTTGGTAAGTGTTGTTTCTAATTGTTCAAGTCTTGGCTTTGATTTTCTCAGGTTTGTGGAATACAGCGATTTAAACTGGAGATTTAGAAGAAAGAAAAAAAAAGGAATGTACGGGTCTGAATCACGCCTTTGTTAGATTGTCAGTATGTGCAGACCATCTTTTAATTCTTTCAGACTGTCAGTATGTGCAGACCATCTTTTAATTCTTTTCCGTAAGATTTTGCTATCATCTATGTATTATGCATCTACAAGGGTCTTAGAAGTAGCTATTATAGCTTAAGTGTGTGTGTGTGTGTGTGTGTGTGGTGTGTGTGTGTGTGTGTGTGTGTGTGTGTGTGTGTGTGGTGAGAGAGAGAGAGAGAGAGAGAGAGAAGAGAGAGAGAGAGTTGAATGTATTAGTGTCTATACGTGCGAAAACACGCTTATGCATAACTGTATGTAAACTAAACGCAGCTGTGTTTATTTCTCTCTCTCTCTCTCTGTCTCTCTCTCTCTCTCTCTCTCTCTCTCTCTCCTCTCTCTCTCTCTCTCTCTCTCTCTCTCTCTCTCTCTCTCCGTGCATGTAACACTTTCAGCGATCGTATTTTGTATCCACCTCATGATTGCCTGCTTTGAAACACAGACTAACTAAATCTACCAATGCTATAACGTTTGCCTTGACCGCTGATAATGGTTTTGTACTTTAAATTAAAAGGAAAAAAAAAGTCATAACATTATTGCTACCCTAATATCATGAAACTAACCGACAAACAAAAGAGCTTATTTTCTCTCAAACACAACTCTGTCTTGCAATGAAACATGAATGAAGAGATGCAAAAAAAAAAACAAAAAAAAACCCAAAAACTTAAAGAGAGACTCAGAAGGAAGAAGGAAGAGACTCAAACACAGAAACACACCATTGACCACTTTTAATGTGTAGTAAGACATGATCTAAATCAACAACGACCACAGAACCAAAAAAAAAAAAAAAAAAAAAAAAATCTGAAATGAAAAAAAAAAAAAAAGTGAAAACCAACAAATTATCAATATCGTGCGCGTGCCTTGAAAAGACAGACAGACAGACAGACAGACAGACACAGACAGACAGACAGACAGGCAAGAACGTCCCATCCAGTGCTGGACATTAAAAAATGCTGGTGAATCTAGCACATTTGCAACGACACCTAAGGCGTATTCTGGTTATGTTTCCACATTAAAGGCAAAAAAAAAAAAAAGAAAAGAAAAAAAAAAAAAAATATATATATATATAAAGCCAGCGACATTCCTCATCTAACTGAACAATGAAAAAAAAGACAACATGAACTTCATCACCACCACCACCACCACCACCTAGCTCCATCCTCTACACACCGACGAAGGACGGAATTTCTACGACGATGTTTCAGAAGTGGAGAACAGAAGAAGAATAATGATTTAAAGCAACACTTTCCATTCATCATCATCTATGTCATCGAGCATGTCTCCATTAAGAAAAAAAAAAAAAAAAAGTGTAGGTGGGGAGGGAGGGAGGGGGGGGGGAAGGGGGAGGAGGGGAGGTAATAGAGGGGGGGGGGGGATCATCGCACTGAATCCTAAAACTCAACAACGGATCAGTCATACAAAAAGAAAATCCTTAGAAAGACAAAGGATATCAAAAGGAAAAAAAAAAAAGACAAAAAGAAAAAGAAGAAAGGAAAAAGACAAAAAGAAAAGAAAAAAAAAAAAGAGGGGGGGGGGGGGGGGGGGGAATCCGTGTGCATGAATAATCCTGTGTCAGATTGTTTTGGTGGCAGCAAGCCGCTACAGTACATCACTTCCAGCCTGTTTCTTCTCATTTTTTTCCCCCTACCTAATTTTTTTTTTTTTTTTTTTTTTTTTTTCTGTTTCATCCACGCTTTCTTTTTCCTTTTTTCTTTTCTCAACGTCTTGATTTTCTGACGGTCCCCTTTTTCTTTTTTTTTCCTCTTTTGTTGTTGTTGTTGTTGTTGTTGTTGTTGTTGTTTGTTGTTGGAGTGTTTATTTCAGTGTGGTGTTTAATATTGCATATGTGATGGCGGTTTGTGGTGGTGATGTGCGCGCCTCTGTGTGTGTGTGTGTGTGTGTGTGTGTGTGTGGTTGTGTTGGTGTGTGTGTGTTGTGTGTGTGTGTGTGCGTGCGTGCATGCGTGTGTGTGTGTGTGTGTGTGTGTGTGTGTGTGTATGACTCTATTTGGCGGGGCGTGTGTGTGTGATTCTGTATTTGTGTGGTGTGTGTGTGTATCTGGAGTGGTGGGGGGTGGGGCAGAATATAAATAAACAAGTAGATAAGCAAATAAGTAAACAGATAAGTACATAAAAATGAATGAACGGATACATCAATATAATAAAACAAAATAAATAAATGAAATTAATAAACAAAACGAATGAATGAATATATCGACAAATACATAAATGAAGGAATGAACGAACGAATAAGTCAATGCGCAAACAAATAAATAAGTGAACGAACAAATAAAGGAATAGATCACGATGAATACATAGACGAATGCAATGAAATGAACGAAATGAGTAAAGACAGCAGACAGAAAAGAATAGAAAGAAAGAAAAAAGAAGAAAGAGATATATTGGCCCTATACGTTTGCCTTAAAAAAAAAAAATGCGTGCGCGCGCGCGCGCGCACACACACACAACACCACACACACACACACACACCAAACGTATGCGGGGGGGGGGGGGGGGGGGGGAAGAGACACTACTGAATCGAACGCCGCCTAACGCCCTCCAAGGAACTATCTTAACACTGTCACCGCAACAGGCCGGAAGGCTAAACATAGTTCATTGAACATGCACTAGAGAAAACCGAAACACACGAACAAGACTTCCCATTTAAAAAAAAAACAAAAAAAAAAAAAAACAACAACAGGCAAACAGCCACAAGAACAGGCAAGAAAAAAAAAAAAAAAAGAAAAAGCGAACGACATGAAACACACAACACACACACACACACACACACACACACACACACACACCCCACACACACACACACACGACGCAGAGTTAAAGAGAGTGCCCAAAGAGATGAACCTCGTCGGCACAGAGTTTCCCAAGAAGGCGGGGTAACACGTGTCTTTCGAAAAGAGTCTTCACCCCACCCCCCACCCCCCCACTCCCTCTCCCACCCCAATCGTGACGTCCCCTGGAGCGGTGGGTGAGTGAATAGGGGAGGCGGGGGGGGGGGGGGGGGGGGGGCGGGGGGGGGGGGAGGGAGAGAAGAGGTTCGACAAACTCGCTCACGAAGTACAGAAAAAACAGAGGAAAGCGCATTGCTCGACTGAACGACACGTAGATAAAAAAAACAAAAAAAAAAAAAAAACACATAAAAAAATAAAATTTTTTAAAAAAAAAAAAAAAAGGAGAAAGAGAAGATTGCTGACTGAACGAAAGATATAGTAAAAAAAAAAAATAAAATAATAAAATAAAATAAATAAAATAAAATAAAAAATCTTGTAAAGAGCATTGTTGACGGAATGAAACGTACTTAGTACCATTGTAAGAAAGAGCACTGCTGATTGAACGACACATCACGTAGTAAAAAATAAGGGGCGGGGGAGGTTCACTGAATGAATGAATGAATGAATGAATGAATGAATCAATCAATCAATCAATCAATCAATCAATCAACGACATATGTGGCCAAACTAGCAATGAGCACTGGTGATTGCTGAACGACACGGTACAAAAAAAAAAAGGTAGAAACACGACTGCTGATTGAAGGACACGTACAAAAAGGTAGAAGCCAGTACTTTGTGAACGACACGCACTTACAAACTGTAGGAAAGAGCACTTTTGACAGGAACGACGAGTAGTAAAAAGGTAAGAAAAGAGCTCTGCCGGACCGAATGACAGATGTAGTAGTAGAAAGTACGGAGGGGTGGGGGTGGGGGGGGGTGGAACACTGCTGACTGAACAACGCGATGTTAAAAAAAAAAAAGAGAGAGAAAGAAAGAAAAAAGTGGAAGAAAAATGCTTTCTGACTGACACGTTAAGGGGAAAAAAAAAAAAGAAAAGAAAAAAAAATCTGCTGACTCAAACGTCACGTAGCCAAACCCTAGTAACATTATATGACGAGCCGAAAATAACATACAGGCTAATATGAACTGGGAAAGTACAAGCAAGTGGAATATTTGTCCATAATATATCATGAAATGCAGTGGACACAACATTCAAATAAGAAAAACCAACGAAACCAACACAATTAACTAAGAGGGGCGTGTTCATGACTTTTATTGTCAGTAGCGCGCGCGCGCGTACACACAAAACACACACACACACACACACAAACACACACACACACACACACGAAGGAGAAATACGGGCGGAGGACACAACATTCAAATCACAGCATGGAAATTGCTGAATCATCCCTCGGAAACAATCGAGGTGTGTGCCCCGTGAACACTATACACTTTGGTTGCACGTGCGCACAGCACGTTTGTTCGAACCAAGAAACCGGAGGCAACGAACAACAAACAGAAAGTTCTTACTCGGTTCCGCGAACATAACAAACCAAAAGCAAAAGCCCCCCCACCCCCCACCCCACCCCCACCCACCCACCCCCTTCCCTAACACAATGTTCCGTATGGCTGATACTGCCCAGCGTGAGAGAAAAGACACAAACAACAACGACACAACACAAACACACACACACACACATGCGCGTGCGCACGCACAGGTGTACAATGACCGTATGTCGCCCCACATGACATGTTCCCCACTATTGATTTCTTCTGTTGTTGTGAGCACCGTGAGAGAGAGAGAAAAAAAAACAAAAACAAAAACATCCAGTGCATATTTTGGGGTGGTGGTGGTGGTGAACCACTGACACGTAGTTCACGTGCAATCTTCTTGAGAGGTGAACATAAAAAAGGAGGGAATGAATTAGAAACCATTGCAACACTTGACAAGTATATATAAGAAAACGATTTCGAAAAAAAAAAAAAAAAAAATCATCGTATCCAATATAATGTTGAACGTGTATGTACAAAAATAAAAGGACAATCATAAGTACAAAACAACATTTATTTTTCATTGTTAGAAGGGCATGGGGGGGGGGGGGGGGGCGAGAGAGAAGAGAGAAAGGAGAGAGAGAGAGAGAGAAGAAGAAGACAGGACAGGAGAGACAGAGAAAAATCATAAAAATTAACAACGCAACAATACAACGACGACAGCACACACACACCCAACACAAAACCACACACACACACACCCCACACACAACACAAACACCGCAGCACGCACGCAGGGAGAGAGAGAGAGAGAGAGAAGGAGAGAGAGAGAGAGAGAGGGAGAGAGAGAGAGGAGGGGAGGAGGGGGGGGGGGGGGGTTCTGCTGCTTCTTTCTATGGAGTTTGCGGTGCTGGTAGAACGTACGTGAAACAGTCAACCGACCTGTGCACAACCAAAACCAAACATACGAAAAAGAATGTCATGCAGACTTTGAAAAACCACAAAAAAAAAAAAAAAAAAAAAAACCCCCAAAAAAACCCCAAATGAATTATCAACATCTAACAATGTATCCCAATACTTCATGAATCTATTGCCCCCGTCGATCAATCCTTGATCTGTTGATTGATTTAAGCCACGAAAAGAAAGGGGGGGGGGGGGGGGCGGGGAGGGGGGGGAGGTTTTTTGGGGCGCCCTTAATGTAAGTTTTGGGAGGCCGGCAACGCTCCTGTTTTCGGAGCCCCCTTCCCCATAAAAAAATAGGGTGAGAAAAAAGATAATTTTGTATCAAAACAAAAATCGGTTCGTTCCCTTTTACCCACTTTAACCAAATTAATCTATTTGTCCTTCCCCCCCCCTCCCCCCCCCCCCCCCCCCCCCCCCAAAAAAAAAAAAAAAACCAAAAAAACCTCAAAAAATTAGAAACAAACGAACAAAAAAAAAATTTCAATTTTTTCAAAAGAAGTCAAAATGATTTCAATTTTCACCCCACACACAAACCCCCCACCCCCACACACACCA
>JAMYXO010003757.1:7500-15000 GCA_033310375.1 Conus canariensis | reverse complement strand
ATTAATTAAAAAAAAAAACGTAAACATCTGGGGACTCAAAAGACACCCCTTGTTTTACGCCACGAGGACAACCAAAATATTCAGAATAATTACTTTATCACGTACACAAAATGACAGAACCGTAAACACCCCTCAGAGCAAAGTACATTTTCCCTTTAATACCAGACTTCCTAAGAACATGCCATAGTATATTTCTGTTCAGAGAATCGAATGCCTTTTTGAAATCAACAAAGGCCACATACAACTTGGAATTTTTCATAAGATATTTCTGAACCAGTGCATACAGAGTAAATATATGATCCACTGTACTATAACCTGCCCTAAATCCCGCTTGTTCCTCAATCATTTTTCCTTCTCTCTCAGCCCAATTGGTTAACCTTCTGTTTGAAATGTGAGTGTATACCTTACTAACCACACTAGTTAAAGCAATTCCCCTATAGCTGTCTGGATTATTTTTATCTCCTTTTTTGTGGATAGGCACAATGATAGATTTGCACCAATCTATTGGAAATGTTCCACTATCAGATACTTATTTGAATAATAAAACTAAATAGTCAACTACTAGTGTATTCCTTGTTTGAGCATCTCACCAAAAAAATTTGGTCAGGCCCACAACTTCTACTAGGTTTCAATTTCTTCACACCAGCTTCAACTTCTTTTGTTATTTGATCATGGAAAAGGGGTTCATTTCCATTATCTTGTCCTTCACTGCCTTCAAAGTCTACAGTATCATGCTCTGGGGCGGAATCAAAAATATTAAACACACAGTGGAAGTGCTCATACCACTGTTGGATACTGATATTATTATACACAATATTCTTTTTATTAACTGAACTTATAGTTGCCCAAAATAAGTTTGGGTCGTTTATGCATTCTTTTAGTCCTTGTAATCTTTTCTCATCATGTTCTCTTTTTTTTCTCTCTTTTCACAGATTAACGTAGATCTTTCTTTCTTCAATATAAAGTTGTTTCTTTTCTTCCTTTACTAGTTTTGTTTTGGTTCTTTGAAATTTCTGTAAAAGCCTTTTTCACTAGTCTCTTTTGTTGTCTACACTCAACATCAAACCAGTCATGAAATTGTTTTGTTTTTTTGCCAACTAATCTGATCATACAAGCAGCAGCACCATATAGTGCATTTACAAAGAGCTCAACAGAACTGTTTGCATCTACATTCATAGCGTCTATGCTTCTCTCTATGCAATGCTTAAACTCTGAAGAATTTAATTCATCTTTATATATTTCTGCGTACTTATCTGACCAGACCACCCTTTCCTCACCCGCCTGCGGCACAAAAGTGACATCATTTTCTACACAGCCATTTTTCCAGTACATCTCCACAGGTAGGAGACAAGAAAAAAGTTGATCGGCAATTTTACACCACAAAATGGTTTCATCTCTTTTGACACAAGAAAATAATCCACAACACTACTGCCATTTGCGGATACAAAAAGTAAGTTCTCCGTCTGGATCCATTGCACAAGCATCATTCAAAATCAACAAATTAAACAGAAAACAGTGGTGTTGCTATGGGAACCAAAATGGGACCATCCTATGCCTGCTCTTTCATGGGACACCTAGAACACCGCCTACTAACCTCTTACACAGGCCCAACACCAGAGCTCTACAAAAGATACATAGATGATGGATTGGGAGCCACATCCATGCCAGAACATGACCTCCAGAATTTCCTCAACTTTGCACAGACCTTCCATCCATCCATCCAGCTGACCTACACCATTTCACAGTCAGTTAATTTCCTGGACATCACTATCTCCCTCAAAGATGGACTGCTTCAAACCTCAGTCTTCTACAAACCTACTGATGCGCACTCATACCTGGACTACACATCTTCCCACCACCAGTCCACTAAAAATAGCATTCCATATTCTGAATTCCTTCGCCTACGCAGACTGTGCTCTAGCGAAGAGGATTTCACTATACAAGCAGCCAAAATGTCTGATTTTTTCACCAACCGTGGATACCCTAGTGCCGTCATCAGTGATGCTCTCAGCCGCACTGCAGCTAAATCCAGAACATCTACTCTGGAAACTAAACCTCCCAAAGAGACAGACAGACCCACTGCCTGCCTTCTCTTCCATCCTCACAATCTGCCCATCTGCAGGATCCTGAAGTCTAACTGGCACATAGTAGAAAACCATAAACCTGCCTTTGAGACCACACCAATGATCACTTTCAAACGTGACAAAAACCTCAACGACCTACTGGTGCGCTCTAAGCTGAACAAAATCTCAACACCTAAGCCACCAGGTACTTTCCCCTGCTCAAAACCCAACTGCAAAATCTGCTCTCTCACCAAACCAGACACCATCCTACATGGCCCCACAGGCTCTTTCACTATTAAACGCACTTTCTCCTGCCAGAGCCACAACATTGTGTATGCCATCCACTGTCAGCTGTGCGGTAAGATCTATGTAGGTGAGACATCTCGCACACTTGAGACGCGCATCTCTGAACACCTGGCCGACATCCGCCACCATCGGCCCAAACCAGTCGCTCTACACTTCAACCATGCCCAACACAACATCAACCATGTCAAAGTCTTGGCACTTTGGCAATCTAAGAGTGACAGCTTGGAACGCCTTATGCAGGAATCTCATCTCATTGCCAAACTGGGCACCGTCCACCCTCATGGCATCAACGTCCAAAAGTAGTATGTACCATTCCATCTCTGCAGCTCCAGCCTGAAATAGCCCCCACCTACACACACCCATACCACCCTACCTCCCTCTGTTTACCTCAGACATAGGTTGCAGCTATCATCATCTTCCCTTTTCCTACACTCTCTGAGTCTCTCCATTTGCTACATCAATCGACTTACTCCCCCCTCCCCCTGCCCTAGTAATGATGTGTGTAGGGGTGTTGGTGGATATGGCGGTTGCTGGGGGTGGAGGTGGGGGTAACCAATGAATAAAGCTGATATTACAAATGGAACACACACACACACACACACACACACACACACACACACACACACACACACACACACTCACACACACACACACACATAATAAATAGAATGCTGGCTCCTTTATCGTTGGTCGTGAAAGGGGGGGGGGGGGGGGGGAGAGAGAGAGAGAGAGAGATTGTGTATAGGTGTGAATATGTTGCCCCTCCCCCTCCCCCAGTTAGTACGTAAACCCATCCCCTTCTTCCCTCCACCCTCATAGCATCTACACCTTAAAGTAACATGTACCAACCCACCACTTCTATCTCAGCCCATAATATCCTCCCACCACACACACACATACTACCTTATCTCCCACTATTCACCTCACACAACTTATAGCTATCTTATTTATGCATTTATTATCATTATTATTTTTTTTTTTTAATTATTATTATTATTATTTACTGATTTTTTAATTTATTATTATTTTTAATGTTTCATTTATTTATTTATTTGATTATTATAAAAATTGTATTTTCTAAATATATTTCTGTATCATGCTTTCATTACCTTAACCTTCACTATCGTTGTTAGCAGTATCATTCAGTAATACTATTGCTAATATTGATACTACCACTGGCATTGACATCACCATCGCCTTCGCCTCTGGGACTGTTGCCACGGCAACCCTGCTGTTTAAGAATCCTCTAACCCACTCTCCTTTCTCCCATACCCATACTTATTGACACAGATTGGTAGTAATCTTGTCCCTTTTTTTTTTTTCCTCAGTATTTTGACCATTATTAGTATTCCTATCAGTAATATTATTATCTTCATTACGACTTTGACTCGCTCACTATTTCCCTTCCAACAGCCTCGTTCTCATTCAACGCCTTCTTCCTTGCGCTGAACCCTACCAAGTGATCTGAAGCGATCAAAGCTAAGTGAATTTTCATTGTTTTATTCGTTAATGTCTCACCTGATGAAGACCTAAGAGGTCGAAACTAGTTGTGTTTCGTCTTGTGACTCGTTTGTCCACGTTCTCTGGGCGGTTCGCTAACATTTATTTAAGATTTGTAGAAAACAAAAGTCTAACAATGACCTGCCAAAATTATTACTTATTGTGTCTTTTGATGAACGCTCCAAAACACAACTTTCTTTACCATCATCGCCACCATGATCATAATTAAGCATGTTTTCCTCATTTGCTTGTTCACTAGCCATTCTGGCATTCAAATCACCACACACAAACAAATAAACATCATCTTTGTCAATATTTTGTAATACATTTTCTTCTAGAATGAGTATCCCATCTTTACGTTCTGTTAAATTGTATACAGGTCCACCTTCAGGTACAATATAACATGCAATCAATATAACATCTTTGTTCAGCCCAAACACACATTTATCAATTTTAACAACAATCACATTATCACATTCGACCTTAATCTGTGAAATAAAACTTGCAAACTTATTTCGTACCAGCAACAATGTGCCACCAGAGTTTCTGCCGTGAACAGATAACTTTCTTGCAGGAGCATAGAATTTTGCATAATCAATAAAAACAGAACTGAAATCGAATGAGTCTCATCAATAAATGTTTCTGTCAAACAACCGAAGTCAAAAGAAGAAACATAATCAATAAAGGAGGCATCTGCAAGTTTATTGTACAAATTTTCTATGTTATACGACAGAAAAGATAACTCTTTGATACAATGATCCGCCCTGTCCTAGTTAGGCGAATTACGAGGGGCGCCAGAACGGAGAGACCTGCCGTGTGTCACATTTCTATAACGCGCCTGAGCTGCTTCGATCGATTGAACAGACTGCCCGCGCAAATAATTGTGCTGAACCGTCTGGCCCCGCTCGCGCTAACTGTACCGCCCACTGTTTTTGCACGCGCACCTGTTCACTGCCTACTTGGTGTGCTAATACTGTCGCTGTGCTGTCCCTGGCTACTCGGTGCTCGCTTTGCACGAGACTGAAAGTCAGTATCAGGGTCAGTCACAACGCGAGGTATATTTTCACTGGCCGAAAGTTGGTCACGTGGGTCAGGGGATCCTGATGTGACGTCACCTGGCTGGCTGGGTCGCGGTTTGTCGAGAGGGAGGGAAGAGGGCTGGCCCACATTCTGTCGATCAGCTGTGCGTGGCTGGGAAACCCCTGGCTGGGGAACTCTTGGCTGGGAAATCTCTGGTGTAACACTAGGTGTTGCTGCTAGTACTTCCATGTAGCCCCTAGGATCGGGTCTCCGAGGGCCGATCGTCAGCTTACCTCGTACAAAGAAGGCTGATTTCCCCTCTCTCTTGGCAGAAGCAACCAAATCTGCTTGCCTTCGTGTTAGATCATTGGCAAGTCTGACCCCTTTCTTTTCCAGACTGCTCCTTAGTGCTTTATCTTGGATGAGAGACATTTTGTCGTCCCATCGTTTTAGTTTAACAGTCATAGGCCTGTATTCACCCATTCTAGCTTGTGCAACACGATGTGCTCTCGCAGTATCGTTCTCCACCCATGTTCTGTTATTATCCACACTGTTGAGAGTTACACACTCAGCACGTGCACATACATCATAGTCCTCTTTGTTACCGACAGGTGCCACACCAAATATTCGTAGATTTTCTCGTCTTGAGTGGGCTTCTAATTTGTCAAGATCGTCGTATAGTTTGCCAACTTCTTCCTTCAGTTCAGAGATCTGAGATGACAGATGGGCACATTCATTTCTTCTTTCCACTGTTTCACCGTGCAAGGTACCTATTTTAGCAGACATATCTTCCATTCTATCAGAGAACCTTGCATTATCGTGTTCCAGTTTGCAACAACGTTGACTAATGTCTTCACATCTTTCTGAAACTTGTTGCAGATTGTCTTTGATGGTGTTTAACTCTGATCGTACAAGCACGCTATGTTCTGACTGTTCCCCTCTCATCACTTTCATTTGATCGTTTTCCTCTCGTAGCTGTGACTGGATAGCTGCTAGTATTTCAGTGAGGGCATCACAGGACACAAAGCCTTGCTTCACCTGTTCTGTTGAAACTGTCAGGTCCCCACTCTCACGTGATGGCACACCTTTCCCATCTTCTCCTTGCTGCGCAGAATGACCAGGCCCCAGGTTGACCTGAATGTCGCCACTCAACAGGATTCTCCACATTGACAGCACAGCGTTGGCAGCACACAGAGACTAGCACAAACACATATAGGGCACTGTACGAATGGCCTTGAAACCACGTGTTCTCAGTGTGCGGCATTGTTCCTAACATGTTTTCTCCCTCGAGGGACACCCAGTCACTTTGACAGTTTATAATCCTTGAAGTGTTTGTCAACACATACATGCCAAGTCCTGCGCCGAAGAGCAGAAGACAGTACAAAACCAAAGCATCGCTCAGTGACACTTCTACACAGCAAACCGTGACACGCAGCTGTGACGTCATAGTTGCCCCAGATTTGAGTGAGGCACAAAAACACCCTATTCTGGCCCTCCACAAGTTTATGTCGATCATTTTGGCTGTTAGTTTGGTACTTCAACTTAAGACAGACAGAGGGAGACAGACAGACATACAGGCAGAAAGATAGTGACACACACACACATGCGCACATACACATGCAGAAACAAACAGACATAGGGATAGACAGACAAACAGCGACACACACACACACATGCAGAAACAAACAGACATAGGGATAGACAGACAAACAGCGACACACACACACACACACACACACACTTTTCCAACAAAACGCACTTGGACGTTCCCAATTCTAGTGTACAGATTCGAAATGTGCCTTTTCCCGGAAAAAGTAAAGTAAATAAATTAAAGGAAAACTTTTTAAAAAGGGGTCTTTTTTCATTTTAAAAAGTACACGTAAGACAAAAGTGCTGAGGACCAGTTCTTGGAATGAATCTGCAAGGGACTGACAAATAAATTCCAAGGGTAAGTAACTGAGCACCATTCCAGCAATTTTCAGGGCAGCTTGGTGTTGCAATGACTGCAAGAAATATTGAATTATAAACAAAGCTTGCTCTTATGTCTTAGATCGAAAAAAAATAAGGGGGGGGGGGGGGGGTAAGTTTTCATATCTGCAGTGGTAATTAATTCTGCCTAATTGACAGTATGTGCTTCAGTGAGTGAATGGGGAATACTAAATGCTTCTCAAAATAAGCCTTCAGTAAGCTTATAGTCTCCAAGGGGGAGGCAATCTCCAAAGGGAAGGGAACTCACAAACATACTATAACTCCTGCTCCGATACCGGTATTTCGAAACCTGATTGTTTCTCCTCAGTGACCTCGGAAAGTCCTAACTTGACCCCTCTGCCTTTCAGATCTTAAGCAGAATGCTAACCTAGAAAAAGGCTGGCGTGCAATACGATAGTATGTTTGTTGAATTTTCAAAAAATTCACCAAAGGTCCCACCCAAGAAGGAAAAGAAAATTACGAAACAACAAAATAAGTCACATTTTTTTGTGAAAAGTAGAAAATACAAAAAGATGACATCTTAAGATATAAGTGCTGAAGGCCAGTTCATAGAATGAATCTGCAAGGGACTGAACTATAATAAACAAATAAATTCCAATGGTAAGTAACTGAGCACCATTCC
>JAMYXO010003757.1:0-2500 GCA_033310375.1 Conus canariensis | reverse complement strand
AAAAGGTCTGCAGATCTTCCTCTGAGCCCTGCCACAGCAAGAAGATGTCATCGATGTAGCGTCTCCACATGCTGTTGTCGATGTGGACAGGGCTTTCTTCCAGCATCCTCTTTTCCAGCCAGCCCATGAAGAGATTGGCAATGGTTGGCGCCATGGGCGTGCCCATTGCCGTCCCATGTTCCTGCTTGTACATGCGTCCTTCAAAGGTGAAATAGTTGTTCCTTATATATATATATATATATATATATATATATATATATATATATATATATATATATATATAATTTCTTTCTTTATATATTTTTTTTTATTAATCATTACTTCTTATCGTCTATTTATTTATCATTTAAAAAAAAATTATTCATGTTTGTTTTAATTTTGTTTTCATTATATATATATATACTACTAAAAACAATTGAAGTACCACCCCTAATTTTTGTATGCAATTTTTAAAAAGCTCTGATAAACCAATTAATATTGATAATTGAATAAACTCTGCTGGATAAGCTTACCCGGTTCTCAAATACTACTCCTCGTGCATTTTTGTTATGTTAAAGTCGGTCAGCAGTTATCTACCGCGTCGCATCTGAGGCAAAAAAATCCCGAGAAATTATCGAACTTGTGTCGCTCCCAGATTTTGACACAGATACAGCAAGAAAAAAAATGTGATGCACGTGAAAGCAAGGTCCTTTCTGAGCAGAATTGCAATCAGTTAGCACATTTGACGGGTTATAAAAAGTCGCGAAATTTAGGAAGATTTAACCATGCCTGCGAGACAACGACCAAGCAACACCGACAGAGGAAGAGCGATAGCATGGTACCAAGAAGGTATTGGCTTGAGGGAGATTGGTCGACGGCTTGGAGTGAGTCACCCAGTCATTCTGAGGCTCAGAGACCGTTGGCTTAACACTGGAAGTGTTGAAGAACAGCAGGGACGTGGACGGACGAGAAGCACCTCCAGACAGCAGGATCAGTTCATTGTTATCGCTTGTCTGAGAGACCGTTCAGCCAGTGCCACAGTACTCCGAGACCAGCTACGACAAGCCAGCAACGTCAACGTCAGTACCCAGACAGTTCGGAACCGGCTCCACGACGCCAACTTGAGGTCAAGGTCCCCAGCAGTGAGATCAATACTGACCCCAGCGCATCGAGCTCATCGTCGGGCCTGGGCAGCATGTCATAGAAGGTGGACAAGAGCTGAATGGGCAACAGTACTCTTCACAGACGAGTCAAGGTTTACCCTCAGGTTCAACGACGGGCGGGTTCGCGTCTGGCGACGTCCTGGAGAACGCTACGTTGACGCTGCCGTCAGGGAGCATGACCGCTATGGAGGTGGGTCCGTGATGGTGTGGGGTGGGTTCAGCCTACGTCACAGGACCCCCCTACACCGTGTTGAAGGCCGCCTGACCGGTGCCACCTACCGCGACACCATCATCCGCCCCCTTGTGATGCCCGCCCTGAGGGCAGTTGGCCAGGGCGCCCAGTTCCAGGACGACAACGCGCTGTGCCACCGCGCCGCCATCGTGAATCAGTTCCTACAAGGGCAGCAGGTGACAAGAATGGACTGGCCTGCCAGGTCACCAGATTTGAACCCCATAGAGCATCTGTGGGACGTGCTGGGGAGGCGAGTGCGGGCCCACAACCCTCCAGCAGACACCGTGGACCAGCTGTTTCAGTTGCTGGAGCAGGAGTGGCAGGCGATCCCCCAGGACACTCTCCACCGCCTGGTGCACTCCATGAGACGTCGATGTGACGTTTGTTTGAACGCGAACGGTGGTCATACCCGTTATTAACATCATGACATCTACCATAGACTCTTGTTACTTTTCATTTTGGGGTATGCCTCTTTAATCAAGTGTAAAACAAAGATAATTTTTTGTCACGGTGTTTGAATAAATTTGAATGGATTGAGGAATAATAAAAATAAAATATTCAATCATTAAATTATGTTCAGCTTTGTTTTCTTTCGAATGACAGCAGTTTTCCTAAGTGGTACTTCAATTGTTTTGAGTAGTGTATATATATATATATATATATATATACACACACACACACACAACCCCCCCCCCCCCCCAACTGAGCACTATAATCAATCCACCATAACCACTGCCGTCACAGATATATCATACCACTCTACTAAACCAGCTACACAAGCTACAAACCCCACTGTATAAACACAAAGACGGACAGAAACAAATCACAAATAACCTCGATTTAATCGAAACGAAATTGAAAATGAAATGAGGCAGGAAACAGTAAACAATGAACAGTAAACAAGTAGCGTAATTTTTGCTCCCATATGAAAACCTAACACAGAGTAACATTTATTCGAGACTGGCACAGCCTTTTACACAGTATTTGTTTCTGTCCGTCTTTGTGTTTGTCTTTTGATCTCCCTTGCAACCTTGGGTGGATCCTCAAGCGTAGGCTCAAAGATTGTCCCTGCATTTTATACTGTTTGCATAATGCCTTTAGTTTTTCAGCGACTTTTTTTTCCTCC
>JAMYXO010000375.1:22500-50085 GCA_033310375.1 Conus canariensis | reverse complement strand
ATGGGGGGTTACAATTCGGCTGTGTCATTAGACTTATTCCTCCTCCGATGGTCGTTGGCCGTAGTGGAGTTATCAGGGCGCCAGACGTCCCCCACTAATTTTCTGTCAGTAATGCACTGGTAGTAACGATGGTTTACTAATCTGATCCACCTCACAACTTCGGGTTCGGGAAAGTTCGGTTCTTTTGTATCTGTCCGATTCTGCTCGCAATCTTTTTTTTTTTTTCATTTACACTTTTAATTTCTTTAAAAGTTTTTGTACATACGATTTCAAACATTTCACAAATGAAAAGGTAAGGGAAAATGTTACTAAACTCTGAACCGAATAAAGGAAAAATCAGAAAAAGAGCAATAAAAACAACTCGAAAACACATATAAACACACAAAAAAGAATATGAATAACTGCAAGCCATTCCTACAAAAGAAAATTACGTATGATTACATATTGATGGTATCTTAGAGTATCACGAAGTAGTTTTTAATGAGACGCAGACGTTATGATTACATACTCTTAGCTGGCTTGGGGGTTTTCTGCTCGCAATCTGCGCCTGCTCAGGTCGGGCCGGGATCGGGAGCTAGTCGATTCGTTGATTCGTTGGTTTAATTTGGGTTCACTTCACTCGGTTCAGTTAAACAATACAAAACTGTTCTTGTTGGGCCGGGTTTCGGAAAGGTTTGGTTGGTTTTGCATCGGTTTGCCTGTGGTTCATCGGTTTGCCTGTGGTTCATCAGTTTGCCTGTGGTTCATCGGTTTGCCTGTGGTTCATCGGTTTGCCTGTGGTTCAGTTGACTCCGATTCGTTTCATTCAGTGCAGTCCAGCTTAGAATGGGTCTCGTATTGGCAAGGTTCGGGTCGTTGAAAATCGATTCGGGTTATGCTCCAGTTGACTTAATACTGTGGAACTCTGTACGATTTAGTTCAAGGCGGATTAGTTCGGTTCATTCCATCTTTTTTTTTTTTTTTTTTTTTTTTTTTTTTTTTTTTTTTTGCCAAAGGTATGGAAATCCTTTTCAGCCTCAAGGCATCATAAATACCGTTTTCTTGCAGTATTCAGCATCACGAAAAACAGTGATCATTAATGTTGTCACGGGGAAATGGGTTATTGGCACTGTAAGAAAAACAAATGATATGATCTTGCGGTGACAAAAGTCGTTCTCACTTGAAAAGAATTATTTATGTCGCCTGTTTTTTATGCAAACAGTCAGACAACGAGTTCAAAGAAACAATGCAACATTATTACCCAAATAACCGGGGGCAGTGAAAACATGCAGTAAATTACATAGATTCATGGAAGCTGGCATTTTGAGCGTTTTGCGCATAATCCGTCTTACAAAAAGGTTAAATTAAGTCTGCACGAATCCACCACTTGAGCGCTTGTACACGCTGTCATGAGTCAAAACTTGTTGGGTTTTTTTTCAAGGGTGATTATTCTTAAGGGTGCCACTTTTCAGGCCGGAAATCCGGTCTTTTAAAAGTCTGAAAATCGCTTCTCGGCCCAAGCGAAACTTTTTTTTTTTTTTTTTTTTTTTTTTTTTTTTTTTAAATAAAAAATTTTATTACAAAAAAAAGAAAAAATTTTTTAAAAGAAGGAATACAAAACCATACTTATCGCAGTAAGACAATAAAAACAACAGCAAAAAAATCCCTCGTCACCCTCAAAATCATTTTAAACACCCTTTTCTTCATCCTCGAAACCCTTCAACACATCCCTTGCTGTATGTAATTTTTAAACCCCCCAATAAATTTGAACTACAACTGCCCCCCACAACAAATACTGTTATTATTTCTATTTCTTTTAAAAGTGATAAAGGGTCACTTAAATTAAACATTTGTTTTCGTTGTTTTTTTTAAAAATTTTTTAACATAGCCCATAATAAAACACAAATAACCACAAAGGGTAAACAAAAAAAGGGAATTTAACAGTTAAATAAGTAAAAACCCAAAATGACAAAACCGAGCAAATAAATTAGTCAAACCCGGGGGAAAACAAAGAACTGCCCCGGTTGCATGTTTTTTTGGGAAAACCTTACCAAAAAAAAGCATTAATCCAATAAAAAAGAATATGGGAGCCACGGAAAACGAACTTTTTTGAGGGAAAATTTTGAAGACATGCAGAAAATTTTTTTTCTATTTCATATCTTGCTTTCAAATACCGATAAAAACCCTTGAAATAAGGCAAAATTTTTCTTATTTCTTTTTGAAAATATAAAATTTTGGGCCCATGTAACATTTTTAAAATAAAATTTTTTAAATTGATTTTAAAGTCTTTGTCAAAACCCAAAAACAGGAAAAATATTTGCATTCAACAGAAAATTCATAGTTTCGCTTTTTCTATTCATTTCATTTTAAAATTTTCCTTGAAAAAAAAAGTTGAACTTGGGGGCGTACAAAATAAAGGTTAAAATGTTTTCTTTTTCTTTTTTTTTACAAAAAGAACTTTTTTCCCTAAATTTTTTCAATCCCCATTTTTTTTCAAAACAATTTTGGGGTTGCTAGTATCCAATTTTTAATTTAAAAACCCCTAAAACCCACCCTTAACTTAATATTTTTATCTGTTGGATTTTTTAAAAAGTTTTAGCCCAACTGACATCCTTCGGAAATCTTTCTTTCCCATTTATTGAAAAAATTTTGGTTTAGAGTGTCTTAAATTTCATTTAAAATCAAAAAAAGTGAGGCTCCCTTAAAAACTAAAACATATCACGACATTAGTTTATTTTACTCACCTTCTTCATAACATGTTATTTCTACTCCAGCTTCTTCGAATACTTTTTTCCCAGCATTTAATTTATAACCGTTGAAAGGTTACAAAATCTTTTTTTAAATTTTATCCCTATAAACAAAGGAATGGAAAACTAAAAAAATTTCACCTTTTCGTCTAAAAAAACCGTACGCGGGAATAAACCATTTTCTACCTTTTTTTTAAAAATTTTTAAAGTTCCCCCCCAATAAACAAGTTCCTATTACAAAAAAAGGCTCTAAACAGAATTCATCTCTTTTTTTGACACAAAAAAATCTCATTTTATTTCTTTATAGGGTTTGAATACATTTTCCTCCAAAAATTGTTTAAAAATTTAAACCCTGCCAAAAAATTTCAGCCCCTTTAATTTATGAAAAATTTTTCTGCCTTGTAAAAAAATTTTGGGGAAGGAATTTTTTTCCAACGGTGGTTACTTGAGGGAAATTTTTCCCGAACCCCAATTTAAATTTTTAAATTTGCTTTTTTTTTTCTTCCATTGTTTGGTATTCCTATACCCCCATGCTGTATATTTTTACAGATGTTTTTCGCTTAAATTTTTTATCTCTTTTTTACCCCAAACAAATTTAAATTTGAAAATTTTCTAAATTTCAAAAATTATGTAGTCTGGGGGGTTTTGGTTGTAAAAACCATAGAGGGGTTAGTTTTGTTAAGATGGGGTTTTTAAAATTTAACGTACTCTGCCAAGGGGGTTTTAAATTCTTTTTTAAATGAAGTTTTGTAAAAAGTTTTTACTCGCAAATTTTTCTTGGGAGATTAAATTTTTCAAAATTTTTTTAAAAATTCACTCGAAAACCCAAATTACCCAAAAATTTTAAATTTAGGGGGGTTTCCCATTTAAAATTTTTTAAATGTGGCATATACAAAACCGGGGCGGTTTCGTTTACTTCCTAACCTTTACTTTTTTTCTTTTTTTTTTCCGCATTTAGTAAGAGTCCAGACCCCTTCCTTCCGAATTTTTCAAAAACCCAAATCATTTTTTCGAAGGGTTTTTCGATCCCCCTTTCTTGAAAAAAGTTCAGTATCTTCTGCTTTACTGTGAATATTTTATTCTCGTTTTAGTTTTTTAAATTTCCCCTTTTATTTTCTTCATTTTGTCTAATCATGTTTGCTAATTTTTCCAACCAAATAACAAAAAAATATGGCGAGATTGGTTCCCCTTGGGGGACTCCCCCAACGGGGAAAACCAAACCGGAATTTTTTCCCAAATAACTAAAACAGCTGACTTAATATTTGTTTTAAATGTTTTTTTCCATTGACAAAAATTTGGGCCCAACCCCAAAGGCTTGAAATTTACCTTAAACATGAAATAAAATGCAACACTGTCAAACGCTTTTTCAAATCTAAACTTTAAAAGAATCCCGGGTTTTTTGGGATATAACATAAAAACAAGTAAAATCAAAAAAAAGACGAATGTTTTTTCCCCCCAAATATCTTTTGGAAAAAAACCTTCTGGTCTTAAATTAAAATGATAGGGGGAAGCACACTTTTAATGGGTTGGTATACGTGGACCCTATTTTAAACAAAATGTTCAAAATAAAATTTGGTCCCAAATTTTTTGGTTTGGGGTTTTTGGTTTGGAAAACCCTTGGAATGAAACCCGAAAATTTTCCCTTTCTTTTTGTGTGAAGATGGGTCTTTTTCTATCAAAAGCCAAACGTTTAAGGGCTCTTACAATATAGGGACCAAAGTTGAAAACCCAAAAAACATTTGAAGAATTCGCTGTAAAGCCGGGGGCGGGCCGGACTTTTAAAATTTTTAGGGATTTTTTTAAAGGGGCAACACGGGTTCTTCTAAAGAAATTTTGTTTCCCAAAGAATTTTTCCCTGATTCATTTAAATTACTGGAAATTTTTATTTACTAAATCTAGAATTTTCACAAGATTCAAAAACCTTTTTTAAAGAAAAAAATTTTTGATAAAAACTTATTAACTTTTTCGGCTTTTTTAATAAAACTGTCACTTAAAATAAAATCCATTATCCAGCGTAAGTTTCGTAAAAATTTTTAAAAATGTAATTTCGTTTTTAAAGTCCACAAAAAAAAATTGGTTTTTTTTTCCCCCTTCTGCAAAACCCCAATCTGCCTTGAACGCAGCAACACCCCTTTCCCATCTTTTTTCCCAAGTTTTAATCAACTCTTTTTATAACTTTCAAGTTAACCGCTTTTTCTTCGATAATACCACTTTTTTTCAAGAAAAGGGAAATTTTACTTTCGAGATTTTTTCCCGTTTTCTTTTTCCTTCCGTTTCTTAAACTTTGGGTATGTTTAAAAGTTTTGCCTCGAATTTTCATAATTTTAATTTATCAAAAAAAGTTATCAGAAATAAAAAATGGATTTCGGTTTTTGGAATCTGGGCCCAACCCACGGCACAAAAGGGAAAGTTTGCAAAAAATTCCTCAATAAACTGTTTGAATTATTTTGGTTTATGTCTTCTATGTAATTGGTGCTTTCAAAAAAGAACTTTTGTTTTTCCCAAATAAAAAGTTTTTCTTTTTTAAACCCTTTTTTCCCTTGCTCTAGAGTATTAAAATTAAGGGAGTGGTCAGATCGATACCCCGGTAAAATTTCGCGTCTGTTACATAAATTACAAAACCTTTTGGGAAATAAAAAAAAATCTAAACGGCTTGCTGACATGGGTTATTTCTCCAAAAAGTTCCCTTTCGTAATTGGGGGTTTTAAAAATCACGCCAATGTCAGTTAAGTCTAGGCAGCCGTCATGTTTTCAAATTTGCTTTTGTCCCTTTAAAGGAAATTTTTGGTTATGTTTTAAATTAAAAACAGTCCAAGGAGTAATCACGAAACCAAAATTTCCAATCACCTCCAAAAATTTAAATTTAGCTAAAATTCTCTAATGTGTTCTTCAACTCCAAATAAAACTCAGGCCACACGTTTTGGGCCCGTAAATATAAAAAAAAACATTCTTTATCCTTTATTTTAACGGATGAAAAAAAAAAATTTTTTACCTCCCGTGTTTTTAAAAACTTTTCTTAAACTGAAAGCCCAAAATTTAAAATTATTGAACAAAATGGGTTTTTTTAACGCCCCTTTGGAATGGAATTATGAGAGCAAAATAGCATTTTAAAAAACCCCACTCTGAACGAATAAAATTCCCTCTAACTTGGGTTTTTGGAAATGAGTATCCGCAGAAAATTTATATTGAGAAATGTTTTTCCCCCTTAAAAAATTAAACACGCCCTCTTCGTTTTTTGGGGGTTTTGGCTAGCCCCTGACAATTCAGGGGATGCAATTTTTTTACTTTGTTACTCATATTGACAGCTAAATTTAACTGAGTCATCCAACATAGGGAAACACATTACCAGGGTTGAACAAAATAAACCCAAACCCAAAAATAAAAACGAAAATCTGAGCAAATGGGTTACAAGTCCCTTAAAAACAGTTGCTCCGAAAAGGGAAATTTTTTCAAAGCCATATGCGTTTCAGAGCTTTTTAATGGCCCAAACCCACAACGGAAACACCCCCAAAAACAGCCTAAAGATCCCAAAAACCCATATACGTTTAAAAAAAACGTTTAAAGGGTTCAAAAAAAAAGAAAAATGAATTAAAACAAGCGAAAAATACACTTCCCAAAGAAACATAAAAAAATAAAGTTTCAAGGTAAGATCTGGTCTGGGGCCAGAGAAAGAAACAAACGGAGAAAAAAAAAAAAAAAAAGAACTTCCTTCTTTCCCTCCATCTTCAGCAAAAACCGTGCTCACCCGGGGCAAGGAAAAAAAAAAAAAAAAGGAAAGAAGAAAGGAGTCAACTATCGGGGGTTTTTACTTAAAGAAATTAACCAACAACCTCCCAAACTTTTTCCCCCACTGTCGTCCTTACAAAAAAAACCGACACACTTTACACCCCTTAAATGTTCACTGTTTCACACCCCAAAACCCCAAAAACCCCCACAAAACGCGCGGGGCGCGGGAAAAACCCACCCCCCTCAAACAAAAAAAAATAAAACCCACACACACACACACACACACACCCCCACAACACCAAAACAAATTTCCCCTCCCCCCCACTTTAAAAGGCTCTTTTTTCCCGCAGATTGAAAACCCCAAGGGCACGCACGCGCGCGCGCGCGCGCACCCCCCCAAAAACCCCCCCCACACCCAAACACAAAACACACACAAAACCCCGCTCGCGGGGAAAAACGCACGCCCCCCAACCAAAATTTTTAAAAACACTCAATAAACACACACACACACACACACACACACACACACACACACACACAAAACACACCCCAAAATACACACCCCACAACAAAACAAAATTCAATAGGGGAACACCATTCATTACTTTTTATTTTTATCTTTATACCAAAAAGGGGAAAATTTGTTTTGAAGCCAACAAACACCATTGGGTTTCACAAATATACACAGAAAGAAATAGGGAAAAATGAACAAACTTTGGGTTTTTGGAAATAAATGTATTTCACACAAAAAGTCCCACAAAAGGGGCATCTCTGTAAAATTATAATACCTTCCGTTTTATAAGAAAAAACTTTTCCTTGCATTGACGCCTTTCTCTCTCCCCTCCCCCTCGCTCTCTAACCCCACCCCACCCCGCGCGCGGCGCGCGCGGGCGCACACACACACACCACCACACACCAACACAACACCCCCACACAAAAACGCACAAAACAAAACACACAACACACACACACCCGCTCAACGAGCACTCGCCCCCGGGTTTCCCCCCAACCGCCCCTCTTCCCTTTTCCTTTACCCCCTACCCCCGCCACACCCGCCCCCGGGCCCGTAAAAACGCGGCGCGCCGCACACACCCCACCACAAAAAGCACACCCCACACCACACACCACACAAAACACACACACACAGGTGAAAGCCCCAAAACCTCAAAATTTTCACTGACTTTTCACCTTCCCCCCCCCCCCCCCCCCCCCCCCCCCCTTCTCTCTTTTTTGAAGAAAAAAATAAATCGAAAAAATTCTAGAAAAAGCAAATGCATGGGAAAAAAAGGGAAAAAAAGAAACTTTTCCCTTTGTGGGAAAAAAAAAAAACAACAACAACAACAAAAAATCGAGAGGGCCTTTTAAACTAGTTTTAAAGTCTGTCGGAAAAACAGGGTCGCAAAGGAAGAGGGGCACAAAGGGATTTTTCCCCAAAAAACCACGTCCCCCCCACGACTCCCCCCCAAAACCACCCCGTGTATCCCCATATCAGTCTCTAAACATTTTAAGTCAAACGAACCAAAAAAAACTTGTATCCGTTAAAAACAAAAATGAAATTGTTTTGGGGGACGAAAACAGAAAACTTTCTTCCCATCATCAGCATCATCTTAACATCATCATCATTTTCCCCAAACAATTTTCAATAATACAAAAAAGAAAAATAAAAAATAACAATGAAAAACTATCCCAAAAAATGTCCTAGGCATTTCAACTCAAAAAATTTTTGTATATTTTCAAAAAAGGGCATGTTTTTTCTGATAAAAATTTTTAAAAATTTTGGGCCCTTGAATCCCTATCAACCCAATCTTATAAAACCGAAACAAAAGCGCAACAAATAAAAAAAGGGATAAAAAAGGAGAGGAACGAGAAAAAAAGGGAAAGGAACGAGAGAGAGGGAGAGAGGGGAGAGAGAGAGAGAAAAGAGGGGAGAGAAAAGAGAGAGAGAGAGAGAGTGAGAGGGGAGGAAGAAAACCAACAAAATTTGAAGGGGGCCCATCGCCCCGTGCCAAAGGGAACAGTGGGAAAAACTTCAAAAAAAAAACCCAATGATAGGTTTTTTTTCCCCTTCCCCTTTTTTTTCCCCCCTTTTTCAGAAAAGAAAGAAAAAAAAAAAAAAAAAAAAAAAAAAAAGGAAAAAAAAAAGGGAAAAACCCCAATTCCCACTATACAAAAAACCAAAGAAACTGGAAGACGGAGGGGGTAAAGGTGGGGGTTTCAATCTAAAAAACCCCTGAAACCAAAAATCCCACCCCAAAAGTAATTTGGAGGGGAAAAGAGAGAGAGGGAGAGAGAGAAGAGAGAGAGAGAGAGAAAAGAGAGAGAGAAAAAGAGAGGGAAATGAAAAAAACATTCTAATTTAATGAAAAAAACCCAAACTCCCCATGCCAAGGAAAAAATTTAGGGGGGTTTACAAACATCAAACTAGAGAACCCATGAAGAAAAATAAAAAAATTCAACGTTGCAAAAAAAAAAAAAAAAAAAAAAAAAAAAAAAGGGCAAAAAAAGAAAGGTGAGGACAAAAAGGAAAGGCAAAAACAAAGGGGAGGGGAGGGGGAGAGAGAGAGAGAGAAGAGGAGAGAGAGAGAGGGGAGAGAGAGAAAAGGACAGACAGACAGACTGAATGACCAACTGACTGATTTGGCCCGACCGCCCGACCGACGGGATCGCACATTCATAAAAATTGAAAAAAGATGAAAAACACAAAAAAAACAAACAAAAAAAAACAACTCCCCTTTTCTTACACTAACAAAAAATTTTACACATTAAAAACTGTTTATTAATAGGTAAACCCAGGGGGGAGCTCCCAAGGGAAAAAAAACACAGGGAAATTTCGTTTTTCATATCCCCCACCCTTTCCCGGAATATTCTTTTTTTTTTAATTCACTTTTACGGGATTGGCCGCGCCCCCACGGGCTAGGAGGAAACCCCCGGGGGGGAGAAACCCGAAATATTACAGATTCTTTTTCCCTGCCCAATTAGGGGTCTTTTTCCAGGGTCAGTTTCCTGGGGCCTCCCCCCGTCAGCAAAAAAACCACCCCCCCCCAATCCCACAGCCACGCACCCAACTGCCTTTGTAAATTGGTTTTGGACAGAGTAAAACTTTCAGAATAAAAAAAAAGGTTAATAAGAACTGAAAAAATTTTTTTAAACCCAAACCCTTTTTGGGCAAGGGAAACCCTTAAAGGATAAACATCAAAAACGCAACACAAAAAAGACAAACAACGAAAAAAAATGCTACAACAAAAAAAAACTTTTTCCTAAAACTTCATCCCCCAAAAACCACCGTTCTCCATAGCAATGGGTTCAGTCAAAATGGCGGGGGTGAAAAATTTAAACTACTAAAAAAAACCAAAAACTTTTAAAATTGTAAATAACTTCAAAATTAAAAAAATAAACTTTTCCAGAAACGTTCATATTTACTAGAAAAAAAAAATTGAAAAGAAACAAAAAAAGATTGAAAAGAGCCGATGAAAAGAAAGAAGAAAAAAGGAGAGAGAGAGAGAGGAGAGAAGAGAGAGGGGGAAAGAGAGAAGAGAGAGAGAGAGAGAGAAAATTTTCTAAAGCAAAAAACTTTTTAAAAAAAATGATAAATCGCGCCCTGACAGGGGCATATCCGGCGTCCCACCTTTTTAAAATTCAAACCCAGTCTACAAGTAACAAAAATTCCTTTTCCCCGTGACTTTGTCACAGTTCGGGTGGGAAAATTGTTGGGGCCGACGAAATAGGTTTGGGAAAAAGAAAAATTTTGGGGGCATGCATTTCGAAAGCACAGAGAGAGAGAGGGGAAAACATAGAGCCTGTGCATGAAAAGGTTGACCTCCCCCAAATAGTTTGCGTTTCCAGCATCGGAAACCCCCTTTCCCCCTCCCCCCGGCCCCTGCCCCCTTAACAGCCGCTTCTTCCCTGCTCCCGGCAGACGAGCGGAAAACAAAGAACTATCCAGAGGGACAGAACGGGGCCCCAACCCCGAGGAGCGGCCAACAACTTTTCATGGGTTTATCAAAAAAAGCATCAAAGGGCACGATCGGCCCCCAACCCGTCCCGTCCGCCCCAAACACACAGAAACTGAATCGCGTGGGCGGCGTTGACCGGCCCACAAACCAACTGACAAGCTTTCTACATACGATCTAAGCAAATTTTAAAAAAACAGACAGGCCGGGAAAAAAACAAAACAATTTTTTGCATTACAACTTTTTTATGTCCAAATTTAGACTTTTTTTTTGCAAACATTACATTTTTCACATTGTTTTTTCATTATTAAAATATCCCATAACGATCAAAGCCCCGAAAAAAACAGAGAAACAAGAAGAATTAATTATTCACACGTTTTTACACATTAAGGGTCCAAAAAGGCAAAAACTTCTGGGAAAAACCCCATCCCAATTTTTGTCAAACCCAAATTTCCCCGTTCACAGTTTTATTAAAATTTTTCCCGTTTGGCGAAACTTTTCCCTTTGATTTTTCCATGTTTGCCCCGCGTGTAAGAATTTTTTGTGGCCTCCCGGGATTTAAATTTTTTAATTAGCAGGCGTGGGGGTCCAGTCCACCCGACACCCTTTCCCCTTTTAGTTTTCCCCCGGTTGGACAAACAATGTCTTTTAAAATTCCGAAAAAGGAACCGCACAATTAAAGGGGCTTTTCTTTCCCGGGCACGGGCAGGGGGTGCATTGGGGCCCCCCCGATCCGCTTCCCTCGAATGACGCCGGGTCAGGGCGGTGAAGATTTTGGCAAACATTTTTTGGTGCAGTCCCCCGGCCGTCTCTCCATCCTTCCCGCCAAAGTTGTAGACCCTCAGAATTTCCCGCGGGCCCGGGCGTAAAATTTCTGCGATCGTTCAGGGAAAACCCCCTTTGCTGTGTGGGGCCCGTTCTTTTTTCCTCACTGTTCCTTTAAATCCCGTGTTTTTTGCCTGATGGCTACAAGTCATTCCTAAGATTGGGCCCCCCTCCTTTCTGCGTTTCAAAAAAAAATTTCCTTCCCAAAACCCCAGCTTTGTATTTACGCAAACTACCAAACTTTTTCCCCTTTTTAGAAGATTCTTTTAATCGGCCCTTTTGTAGCAAAGTTTGATATTGAATCTTGTTCTTCAACAGACTGCTTGAAGTTTCCATAGTGGTTTTTTGCCTCCTCTTCAAAAAAAATCGGGTGCTGGACGTAAAAAAAGTCTTTTTATCTTTTTTACTTTTTTCCCCCCACTGGACGTGTCTTTTCTTGACGACACAGAATTTTGTCGAGAAAACCGGGGGAAGTAATTTAACCTTTTACGCATAGCCCCTCAAAAAAGTGTTTTAAATAAGGGAAAAAAAATGTCCCCTGAAGGCAAGCACAGGGTAACGACACTCTCCATTTATGTTTGTAAAACCCTCACCGGGCCCAGCCCAGCTGTCCCCCACGGAATTCCCTTTTGCGTTCTGTTCTTTTCTTCGCCCCCGACACTGGCTTTTTTTTCCCGCGCCAAAGACCCCCCAAAAGTTTAAAAAATTTCAACCCCGAAGTTAAAAAACGAAACTACTCCCCCTACACCAAACCCCCAAAAAATAAACCACCCCCAATTATTTGGGTGATAATGAAGAAAAACCTTTTGAAGGGGAATTATTTGGGCGTTTCATTTTAAAACCCCTAATCGATATTTTTTAACAAGCGCAGGGGTCGCGCCGACTGTCATGACGTGAACAATCTCAACCCGTCCGGGTTTATTCCATTTGTTAAAACGAAAATTTTCACGGGGAAATTCAAAGAACGAAGACTATGGGAAAAAAAGTAATTTTCCAAAAAAGGTTGGGTGACGAAAATCATTTTCCCTTTTTCAGTTGCGCCTTTTTTAGGGGTTCGGACTAGAAAATACGCTTTTTAAACCCCATCAGCTAAGTTTTGAGACCCGCCCGGGAGTGTCAAGGATATTTTTTTTCTTTATACCCCCCGGAAGGGGGGGGGGGGGGGGGGCGGAATTAAAATCTGATCTTTTTTTAAGAGGGGGATTGGAGGGTGAAAGGAAAAAAAAGGAAAAAAACAAGAGGGGGGAAAAAAAAGAAAAAAAAGGGAAAAAGACAAAAAGTAAAAGGGAAAAAAAAAGTAGAAAAAAGAAAATGAAACAGAAAAAAAAAAACCCGGAAAAAAAAAGAAAACAAAAACCAAAAAGGGGAAAAATGAAAAAAAAGGCCCATAAAAAAAAGAACAAAATTTTTAATCGAAATATTAAATAATTCCCATTCCATGTTTTGAATTCACCTTAGACTGATAATGTTGGGGAAGCAAAAAAGGGGGGAGTGGGGAAATTTAAACAACTTTAATATTAGTGTATGCGGGGCGCGCGCACGCACACCACACACAACCCCACACAACACACACACCACAAAACACAAAACCCCCACCCCACACACACACCACGCACGCACTCCTCACTCACCAACCCCACAAACAAAAAAACACATACACGAGACACACCCCACCAAAACCCCACACAAAAAAACGCGCGCGCCCACACACAGATACATACACACATTCACCCCACACACCACACACAACACACACAACACACACACACACACCCCACACACACCCCAACACGTGTAAAACCCCGCATTGAAAAGGCCCCAAAAGGGGCGCACTGACTTCTTAAATTTAAAGAATTTGTGTAAACCTATTTTCAAATTAGTTTTTTATGAAAGGGCAAATCCACTCAAACGCCCAAAAAAGTGAAAGGGGTTTTCATTTGACCTCGAAGGGTTTAAAAAGTGACTTCACAGAACGTGAATCCAGTGGGGCCCCCCAGCCCGAGGGAAACAGAACCCCAGCAATTTCAGCAGTATTAATGCGTCTGTGACGGCGTCCCCCTTTTTTTTAGATGCCCCTTTTGCCTTTTGTCTTTTTTCAGATGCTCCCCGCTTGTGTCTCCCTTTTCCCGTGCCCCCTTTGCCCTTTTTCCCCATTTTCAGATTTCTTTTCTCTTTTTTAAAAGCCCATTGCCCGTCCCCTCATTTTTTAGGGTGCTTGTTTCTCTTTTTTTAATGCCCCTTTTCCTGTCCCCTCTATTTTCAGATGCTTGTTCTCAAATTTTTAGATGCCCTTTGCCTGTCTTCATTTTCCCGAAAAGTTGTGTCTCATTTTCAGATGCCCCTTTGGGCCTGTTCTCATTTTCAAATGCTTTGGTTATTTTTAGATACCCTTTTTAAAGTCCTCATTCCGAGATGACTCGATGTTGTTCTCAATTTCAAAAGTTCCCCTTTCCCTGTGTATCACTTTCAGATCTCCAAGCTTGTTTTTTTAAATTTTCCGAGGGCTCCAAAGCTTTTTTTCTTATTTTCAGATGCTCCATTTTTTTTTTTTTTTTTTTTTGCTTGTTTCTTTTTTAATTCTCCCTTTTTAATCTCAATTTTAGATGACGTATACATGTAAACCCCATTTCCAAATGTTCCATGCCCGGGGGTCTCATTTTAAGAAAGCTCATTGCTTAAATTTTTTCTTATTTTCAGATTTGAGTTTCATTTACAGACGCTTTGGCTTGTGTCCCCAATTTTTAAATTTGGTCTAAAATTTTTTTATGCCCGCATGCTTTTTTCCCTTTTTTTCAGGCTCCATGCTGGTGTCTTATTTTAATATTCCATGCCCCGTTTCTCATATTTAGATTCGAGTTCAAATTTCCCGAAGCCTTTGCTTGTGTCTATTTGCGATGCCTTTTTCTTTGTTCCCCATTTTCAATGTGTGTTCATTTTCAGAGGGGTTCATTTTCAGATTTTGTCTCAAAATTTTAGATGCTCCATGCCTTTGTATCCTTTTTCAGATGACTTCCCCAAAAGGGGTTTTTTTCCCCCCCCAAAATCAATTTGGCAGGCCCTTTTCCCACCAAACCCCCAGGGGGTTTTAACCCAAAAACAAAGGGAAAAGCCCTAAAATTTTTTTGTTTATTTATGCCTATGACTGAAACTTGAAAACAATCACGAAGTTTACACAATCCAGCCTCCTAAATTTTTTTGTTTGGGTTTCCCCCTTCAAAATCTACTTTATCTCCGGGTTTTTGAACAGAAGAAAGGTTTTTTGAGGGGCTTTTCCGGGGCAAAAAAAAAGGGGAAATCTTTTTTGGGATTATGTTTTAGACGTTCAATTGTCCCCATGCACCAGAAAAAAGTAAAAATTGCTGATTGGGCGGTCGGAACCCAACCATTGGTTTTAACTCTCCTATTTTTTTAAACCGAGTTTTTTTACCCCAAAACTTTTTTTTTGGGGTCTTTGCCCCCTTTGGGAGTGAGGGGGAAAATTCAGGCGAGAGTTGGGGTGTTTTTTTAAAATAAAAAAGCCAAAAAGGGGAAAGAACTCAACTTTTTGTTGTTTTGTTGTTGTTTGTTAGTGTTTTGGGGTGGATTTTTTTTGTTTTTGGAAGGGCCAAAATTTTAAAAGCATCATCATCTTCCCATTAGCGCGTTTAAAAAAATTTTTATGAAGAAGAAGAAGAAGAAAAAGAAGAAGAAGCAAAGCCCCACATTTTTTGTACTTTCGACTAGACTGCTCTCAGAATTTTTTTCAAAAGAAAATCACATGGGCTGGTCAGCATGAAAAAAGTGACACAACTTTTTTGTGTTTCCTGGTCGATGGGAAAAAAACAGGGGCGGCAAATGAGGAAAAACCCGCTATGGGAGGCACCTTCACGGTGCTTTTGGGGAGGGGGGACTTGCCCAAACTGTTTGGGGCAGCGTTGGGTAGATTTTTTCCGGGGCCCTTGAATTTTTTAAAGAAGTGTGAATGTTTTTTACTGAAGGAAAGCAAAATAATTTTTAAAAAAAAAAAAAAAGTTTTTTAACTTTCTGGGGAAGTTTCGATATAAAATTAAAGTTTTTTTCCCAAAGTGTGGTATGTGTGTTTGTCGGAGCAAGTGTTTGTAAGAAATTTAAAAGACAAGAAGAATGAAAAACGAGGGGTTTTCTAAAAAAAAAAAAAAAAAAAAAAAAAAAAGCCCAAATACAAATTAGCACAAGACATTTCGGAAACATTTTTTTAAAAAACCACAATGCAAAAAAAAAAAAAAAGGGAAAAAAAAAAATTTAAAAAAGTGCACTCTTGACAAATGGGGGTTTTTTTGCAGTTTTTTTCCAAAGGAATTTAAGATGCAAAAGAAAACACAGACACGGGTGAAAGCAATTTTTCAAAGCAAACAATGTAGAAAAAAAAAAAGGGAAAAAAAAGGGGGAAAAAGGGGATTTTTTTGACAAACGTTTTTTTCCCCCCAAAGGGGCGATGTGATTGATTAAAAGTTCATTCTCAAGGAGAAAAAAATCACAAATTCAGGAGGGGTTTTTTCCCCCTTTTATGGTTTTTTGGTATTTCCGGGCGTTACCCAAAAAAGGGGGTTTTTTTCCGATTGGCCCCAGGGGTTTATTCAAACTTTTTTTTTGGCTAATGAAGTTAATTTTTAGAGCAAAAAAGGCTTCTTCAGCAAAAAACACATTTTCCCCCCCTCAGTTTCCCATCTGTTCCTCCTTCCTTCCTTCCTTTTTTATTTTGTGGGGAAGGGAAAAGGGCTGGGTTGGGTTTTTCATCTTCACTGTGCAACCCCAAAAACGGGGCCCAGCGGGACAACCCCTCAGGGCATGTCGCAATTAAGGGACGAGAGTGGGTTTTATTCCCCCGGCCCAAAAAAAAGTCCCCCTGTTTTTGAGAACCCGGGAAGGGCAATTTTCCCCCAAAGAACACCAGCCCCCGGGGTGTCCTTTCACAAACTGTGGGGCGAGTGGAACCTGTGGTAGTCCCTCCCTTACGGTTTTTGGGGGAAAAGGAAAGGTCGTCCCAAAGTGCTTGTCTCTGTTTGATGAAAACTTGCACCACCACCACAAAAATCAAAAAAACACAATGGGAAAAGTGTGGTTTAACAAGGAATGTAACGCCGGGGAAAAAACAAGAAAAAAGAAAGATTTAAAAAATAAATTTTTTAAAAAAAAAAACAGCAGTAATCATAAAAAAAATTTTTAAAAACGGGTAAAGAAAGTTTATGATGCAAAAAGAATATTTCAAAATTTAAACAATTTGGGAAAGAAAATTTTTTAACTCTGAAGTTTAAAAAATTTTCAGGAATTGGGGAAAAGTATGGGGGAAAAACTGAAAACTAATTTAAAAATGGGGTTGGGCAACCACAGTATCCCATAAAAAAAAAGATAAAAAAAAATCTGCCCACTCTGAAAAGAAACAGAAATTTTTGTAAAATATTCGCTGAAGCAGCCGTTTCCGAGGGTCCCAACAAAAACTGACCCAACTTACAGAGAAAAAGAAGAAAGTAATAAAATTTTATTAAACATTTGATGATCCACCACCAGATAAAAGCATTTAAAAATTAATGCTCCTATAACTGTACATGAAGTAAAAAAAAGCCATTAAGCCATTCCCCAAAAAGGAAATCATCAAATTTTGGGTTTTTATTCTAATCAAACGAGCAAAAAAAAATTTTCCTGAAAATCTATAGTTTTTCTTCCTGCTTCGCAAAGTTTCTTTCCCGGAAATTTGTAGCGGGCATGCCCCAAAAAAGGAAACAGAAAAATTTTTTTCCCATTCATAAACAAGGAAAGTCCCTTTAAGATCCCAAAAAATACAGACCAAAAATGCTTTAAAAGACACGTCCCCGGGAAACTATCAAAAAGAATTTTTTTTGAATAGACTAGCACATTAAATGTTTTAAAAAAATGAATTTATTCCTATTAATCAAGCGGCTTTCGGGAAGGGGGGAACTACTCAAAATATTTTGGGAAAATTTTCAACAAATAAAAAGAAACAAAATTTGCAAGACGTAAATATTTTCCGGGTCATTTTTTTTTACAAACCCCAAATTTTCATCAAGGGGTTGGGTTCACAGTATTAAAAAAACTTTTTAAAAAATTGGGGCAACAGGAAATGTATTCAGTTATGTTTAAAAACTTTCTGACAGAAAGGGGTTAAACAAACAAGAGAAGGAAAAATATAATTTCCCCCTTTGAAAATTTGTCCAAAGGGAATCCCCCAAGGGTCAGTGTTAAACTTCCCCTTCTTTTTTCCCTTGCCCTTTGGGATGATTTGGGCCAAATAAGTTATCTAAAAAGGTAGTTCTCGTTTAATATTCAGGGCGCATTTGCATGTGAAAGGAAGTAACTTTAAAAAAAAAAAAATTTTCCCCCAGGTGGGTAAAAAATTTCAAACAGAAAAATTTTCGCGGGCAACTAAAAAGGATGTCCGGGAAAACAAAGAAGTTAAAAAAGGATTTTAAAAAAATCTATTGAAAAAAAAAATAAAATTCTTTTCAAAAGGGGGTAATAATCCAGAAAAAAAAATGCCCGTTTTTTACATTGGGCGGGAAAAACCTCTTAAATTAACCCCCGACCCGAAGTTAAATTTTCCCGGAGTTCATTTTTTTCATCTAAACTATCATGGGAAAAGCATAAAAAAGAATACTTAATTAAAAAAAGGCAAGGAAAAAAATTTAAAATTTTCCCTTAAAAAATTTTTTCTAAAGAAAAATGGGGACAGAAAACAACTACAAAAATTTATAACTCAAAGTAAAAACTTTTAATTAGGTCGGAAAAAAAACATATTTCCCAAGAAAATTTAAACTTTAGCGCTCCCCAAAAACCTATTTAAAAAACTTGAAAGTAATTGAATGGGAAGGGGATTGAAATTAGCACTTGGGCTTCCGTTGCATGATCAAACCCTTTTCGTACGTATTATGAAGCGCAGAATTTCTTCCCTTAAAGAATTTCAGAGAGTTTGCGGTTTTAAATTTGTTATCAAGAGTACAAATAATCAAAAAGCACATTAAAATCTGAAAAAAAAAATGACCCCCAGAAAAAAGGGTTTTCCCAAAAGAGCAAAATCTATAGCTTTCAAAAAATAAATGGCAACGTACACGTCAAAAACAAATTTCTGATTCTGGAGTTTTTTAAAAAGATAAAAGATGCTCAAAACCCTTAACCGTTTTTTTCCCTATACCACCAAGGGGGGGCTTAAAAAAAACCAAATTTTTTTATTGAACATAAACCCAAAATGACAAAAGATGAAAAAAATAAAAAATGTTAAACAAGTTGTATCAAAAGCCATGTTGAAAAGAACTATTCAAATTTTTTTTGAAAAAATACCCAGACGGTTTGGGCATTGATAAACAAAAAAGGTCGTGCATTCTTATACCAGACTTAAGAAATAGAAAATCATTTTAAAATCGGAATTAACCCAAAACGTATTTAAAAAGCCGAATTTAAAAGGAAAACCCTGGGTTTTAAAAAAAACCTTTTAAAACTTTCCCAAAAAAAATATTTCAAATTTTTGTTCTGTGTTGATTCTAAAAACAGCTCTTCAGGCATTTAAAAAATTTTTTTTTTAGTTTTACACAAGACCCGAAATGGTCATAGAGATAAATTTTATGAAAAAACATGTTAAATTGCAAAAGGAAACCCCTGTAGCTTTTTTTTTTTGGGGTTCCCACAATTTCTTTTCAATTTTTAAAGAAAAAAATAGACAGGGCAGCTAAACGGGAGCCCCAAAAAAAATTTTTGGAAACCCGAACTTTTGATTTTCCCCTTTTTCAGTACATGAACAGTGTAAAAATTTGGTTAAGTCGCATATCTGGAAAAACTTTTGAATATAGTTTGTGATCACGGGTTTTAAAAAAAGTTTTATATTAAAAGGGAAAAAAGAGAATTTTAATCTTTAAAAGAAAATTTCCTCATTAAAGCACAGGGGGAAACATAAAGCATTTTTTAAAAAACAAAAAAATGGGAAAAAAAAAAAAAAGTAGTTTGCGTATTTTGGAAACAAAAATTTTTTCCATTTTTTATTGTTTCATTTCAATATATGAAAAAAAAAAAATTCCCAGTATTGAAGCAAAATACGTGCAAAGGGCCCTTTTTCCCGTCACCAGCTTTAACGTACGAATTCTTTGTACACTTTAACGCACCCCCCAAATTTGGGAAAATACTTAAAAAAATTTTTTAAATTTAAATTTTTTTGCGGGGGGGGGTGGATAAAAAAGGGGGGGGGAGGGGGGGAAAACAAAGGATTTTTGTTTGTCTGTTTGTTTTGTTGTTTTTTTTTTCTTTTTTTTTTAATACTGTCATCCCTTTTGGGCATTTAAAATTTATTAGTTATTTTTTGGGGTTTTTAATTTTTTTGTTTCATGTTTTAAACTTTACTTTTGCTTGGTAAAGTTTTCACACACTTTTCACATTTCCCCCAACTCTCTCACTCACACACACAGGGACAATTCTACACACACAAAACCACACACACACACACACACCACCCTTCGCGTGCACGCCACCCATACCCTAAACACTTTAAAAACCCCTTATTGGGGCACGCTCCCCAAATTTCTTTCCCAAAACATTCACTTTTTTTTTTTTTTTGGGTTAAAAATCACGAATAGTGGATAGGGCGTTAAATGAAGGGCACACACCACACACCCCACACACACACACCACACACACACACACATACACACCCCACACACACGTGCGCGGCCCCGCGGTTTCTCAAATTTGGTAAACCAAATCCCTTCTACCTATTTTTACTACATCTGCTTAACCCAGGCATCGCCCATTGGCTCCCTTTTAAACGTTTTTCGCTCAGCAAAACCACTTTTTGGCCTACTTTTAAACCCCGTTTATCGCTCAGGTTAAAAACCCTTTTGGGCCCTACTTTTTTAAACCCCGGGTTTTTCGCTCAGTTAACACCCCTTTTTGGGCCCACTTTTAAAAAACGTTTTTCCCCTCAGTTAATAACACCACTTTTGGTTTCTTTTAAACCCCTTTTTATTCGCTCACTAACACCACTTTTTTGGGCCCACTTTTAACCACGTTTATCCTCGGCTAAAAACCCTTTTGGCCCTTTTTTAAAACCCCTTTTAAACCTCGGGTAACACCACCTTTTGGCCCCCACCCTTTAACCACTTTATCGCTCCCCGGGGGGGGGGGGGAAAAAATTTTTTTTTAAAACCCCTTTTTTTTTTTGGGTTGGTTTTGGCCCCTTTTTTGGGTTTCCCCCCCCTTTTTTGGGGTTTTTTTTTTTTTTCCCCCCTTTTTTTTCCCGGGGGGGGGAAAAACTTTTTTTTTTTTTTTTTGGGGGGGAAAAAAACCCCCCCCCCAAAAAAAAAAAAAATTTTAAAAAAAAAAAAAAATTTTGGAAAAAAAAAAAAAACCCCAAAAAATTTTTTAAAAAACCGGGGGGGGAAAAAAAAGGGGTTTTTTTTTAATCTTTTTTTAAAAAAAAATTTTTTTTTTTTTTAAAAATTTTTTTTTTAAAGGGAAAAAAGGGGGTTTTTTTTAAAAAAATTTTTTTAAACCCCCAAAAAAAAAAAACAAAAAAAAAAACCACAAAAAAAACCCCCACAAGGAAAAACCCTCCCCCCCAAAACCCCCCCAAAACCCCCCCCTTTTTCCCCCGGGGCCCCCCGGAAAAAACATTAAAAAAAACCCAAAAACACCCCCCCCCCCCAAAAAACCCCAAAAAAAAAAAGGGAAAAAACCCCTTTTTTTTAAAAACGTTTTAAAAAAAATTTGGATTTTTTAAAAAAATTTTTTAAAAGGAAGGAAAATTTCCCCCTTTTTTAAAAATTTTAAAAAATTTTAAAAAAGAACAAAAAAAAAAGGGAAAAAAATTTTTTTAAAAAGGGGGGCAAAAAATTTTTTTTTTTGGGGTTTTTTTTTTTTTTTTAATCCCACTTTCCCTTTTTTTCCCCTTCCCGGGTTCCCTTTTTTTTTTTTGGGGGGGGGGGGGAAAAAAAAATTTTTTTTTTTGGGGTTTTTGGGGGGAAAAATTTAAAAAAAAAAAAAAAACCCCGGAAAAAAAAAAAAATTTGTTTTTAAAAGGGGAAAAAAAAAAGGGAAAAAATTTTAAAAAAAAAAAAATTTAAAAAAAGGGGGTTTGGGGAAAAAAAAAAAATTTTTTTTCCCTTTTTTTTCCCTTTTTTTTTTTAAAAAAGGGGGGGGGAAATTTTTTTTTTTTTTTTTTTTTTTTTTTTTCCCCCCCCCCCCCCTTTAAAAACCCCCAAAAAAAAAAACCCCCAAACCCCCCCCCGTTTTTTTCCCCAAAAAAAAACCCCCAAAACCCCCCCCCCCCTTTTTTTTCCCAACCCTTTTTTTTTTTAAAAAAACCCCCCCCCCCCCCAAAAACCCAAACCCCCCCCCAAAAAAAAATTTTTATGCCCGGCCCCCTTTTTTCCCCTTTTTTTTTTTTTTGGGTTTTTTTTTTTTTTCCCCAAAAAATTTTTAAAAATTTTTTTTTTTTTTAAAAGGGGGGGGTTTTTTTTTCCCCCAAACCCCGGGGGCCCCCCCCCTTTTTGGGGGGGGGGCCCCCCCCCCGGGGGCCCAAAAAAAATTTTTTTTTTTTTGTGGGTTTAATTTTTTTTTTCCCCCCCCTTTTTTTTTTTTCCCCCCCTCTTTTTTCCGGGGGGTTTTTTTTGGGGCCCCCCCAAAAAAAAAAAGGGGTTTTTTTTGTTAACCCCCTTTGGGGCCCCAAGCCCAAAAATTTGGTTTTTAAGGGCCCGGGGGAAACCTTTTTTTCCCCCTTTTTTTGGGGAAAATTTCCCCCGGGGGGGGCCGGGGGAAAGGTTGGGTTTTGGGGGGGGGGGGGGGGGGGGGGCCCCGGGGGGAAAAAAAATTTTGGGGGGGGTTTTTTTTTTTTGGGGGTTTTTGGGTTTGGGGGGTTTTTGGGGGGGGGAAAAAAAAAATTTTTCCCTTTTTGGGGGGGGGGGGGGAAAAAAGGGGAAGGGGGGGGGGCGGGGGGGGGGGGGGGGGGGGGGGTTTTTTTTTAAAAAAAAAAAAATTGGGGGGGGGGGGGGGGGGGGGGGAAAAGGGGGTTTGGGGGGGGGGGGGAAAAAGGGGGGGGGGGGGGGGGGGTTGGGGGGGGGTTTGGGGCCGGGGGGGGGGGGGGGCCCCCAAAAATTTTGGGCGGGGTTTGGGGATTTTTTTTGGGGGGGGGGGAAAAGGGGTTTGAGGGGGGGGAAAAAAAAAAAAGGGGGGGGGGGGGGGGAAAAAAAATTTGGGGGGGGTGGGGGGGGGGGGGGGGGAAAAAGGGGGGGGCGGGGGGGGGTTGGGGGGGCAAAAAAAAAAAAAAAGGGGGGGAAATTTTGGGGGGAAAAAAAATTTTTAAAAAAAACAAAAAAAAAAAGGAAAAAAAGGGGGAAAAAAGGGGGGTTTTGGGTTTTAAAAGGGGAAGGGGGGGGGAAAAGGGGGGGGGGTTTTTTTTGGGGGGGGGAAAAAAAAAGGGGGGGAAAAAAAAGTTTTTTGTCGGGGGTTTTCCCGGGGGGGTTGGGGGGGTTCAAAAAAAAAATTTTTTAGGGGGGGGGGGGGGGGGGGGGGCCCAAAAAGGGGGGTTTTTTAAAAGGGGGGGGCCCCCCTTTTTGGGGGGGGTTTTTTAAGGGGGGGGGGGTTTTGGGGGGGGGGGGTTCGGGGGCCCCCTTTTTTTTGGGGGGTTTTGGGGGGGGGGTTTTTTTTTTTTTTTGGGGGGGGGGGGGGGGAAGGGGGGGGGGCGGGGGGAAAAGGGGGGGGGGGGGGGGAAAAAAAAAGGGGGGGGGGGCCCCGGGGGAAGGCCCCGGGAAAAGGGGGGGGGGGCCCCCCCGGGGTCTTTGGGGGAAACCTGTTTTTTGGGGGGGGGGGGAAAAGGTGCCCCAAAGGGGGGGGGGGGGGTTTTAAAAAAAATTTTTAAAAAAAAAGGGGGGTTTTTAAAGGGAATTTTGGGGGGGAAAAAGGGGGGGGGGAAAAAAAAAAAGGGGGGGAAAAAAAAGGGGGGGGGGGGAAAAAAAAAAAGGGGGGGGGGGAAAGGGGAAAAAAGGGGGGGGGGGAAAAAAAGGAATTTTTTGAAAAAAAGGGGGGGGGGAAAAAAAGGGGGGGGGGGGGTTTGGGGGGGGGGGCCCCCCTTAAAAAAAACCTTTTTTTTTTTTTTTTTTTTTTTTTTTTTTAACCCTTTTCCTTTTTTTTCCCAAAATTTTTTTTTTTTTTTTTTATTTTTTTCCCTTTTTTTTTTTTTTGCTTTTTATTTTTTTTAAAAAAAATTTTTTTGGGAAAGCCTTAAATTTCCCTTTTAAAATTTTTGGGTTTTTTTAAAAAATTTTTAAAATTTAAAATTTTTTTTTTTAAATTTTTTTTTTCCAAATTTGGGGGTTTTTTTTTGGGGGGGAAAAAGGGGTTTTTTTTTTTTAAAAAAGGGGGTTTTTTTTAAAAAAAACCCCCGGGGGTTTTTTTTTTTAAAAATTTTTTTTTTCCCAATTTTGGGGAAATTTTTTTTTTTTTGGGGGTTTTATTTTTTTAAAGGGGTTTTTCAAAAAAAAAAGGGGGCCTTTTTTTTTTTTTTTTTCCCCCCAAAAATTTTGGGGGCCCCCCCAAAAAAATTTAAAAAAAACCAAAATTTAAATTTTTTTAATTTTTAAAAAAAGGAAAAAAAAATAAAATTTAAAAACCCCCCTTTTTTTTTTTTCCCCCAAAATTTTTTTTTTCCCCCTTTCTATTTTTTTTTTTGGGAAAAAAAAAAAATTTTTTTTTTTAAACCTTTTTTTTTTAAAAAAAAAAAAAAAGGTTTTTTTAAAAAATTTTCCCAAAAAAATTTTTTTAAAAAAAAAAAAAAAAAAAAAAATTAAAAAAAAAAAAAAAAAAAAAAAAAAAAAAAATTAAAAAAAAAAAAAAAAAAAAAAAAAAAAAAAAAAAAAAAAAAAAAAAAAAAAAAAAATTTAAAAAAAAAAAAAAAAAAAAAAAAAAAAAAAAAAAAAAAAAAAAAAAAAAAAAAAAAAATTTAAAAAAAAAAAAAAAAAAAAAAAAAAAAAAAAAAAAAAAAAAAAAAAAATTTTCCAAAGGGGTTTTTTTTGGTTTAAAAAAAAAGGGGAAAATTTTTTTTTAAAAAAAAAAAAAAAATTTTTTTTGTTTTTTTAAGGGGGGGGTTTTTTTTTTTGGGGGGGAAAAACGTTTTTTTTTTTTTCCCTAAAAAAAAAAAAAAAAAAAAAAAAGGGGGGGGGGGAAAAAAAAAAGAAAAAAACCCAAAAAAAAATTTTTTTTTCCCGAATTTTTTTTTTTAAAAAAAATTTAAAAGGGGGGAAAAAAAAAACCTTTTTTTCCCCAAAAAAGGGGACAAAAAAAATTTTGGGAAAAAAAAAAGGGGGAAAAAAAAAAGGGGGGGGGGTTTTAAAAAAATTTTAAAAATTTTTAAAATTTTTTTTAAAAAAAAGGGTTTGGGGTTAAAAAAAAAAGGGGGGTTTTTTTTAAAAAAAAAAAAAATTTTTTTTTTAAAAAAAAATTTTTTTAAAAAAAAAATTTTTTTTTTTTTAAAAAAAAAATTTTAAAACAAAAAAAACGCGGGGTTTTTTAAAAAAAAAAAAAAAAAATTTTTAAAATTTAAAAGAAAAGGGTTTGGAAAAAATTTTCAAAAAAAATTAAAAGGAAAAAAAAAAAATTTTTTTTCCCTTTTTTTCTTTTTTTAAAAAAAAAAGGGGGGGGGAAAAAAAAACCCGGGGGGGGGGAAAAAAAAAAAAAAAAAAAAAAAAAATTTTTTTTTTTTTAAAAAGGGATTTTTTTTTTTTAAAAAAAATAAAAAATTTTAATTTTTTTTTTTTTTTTAAAAAAAAAAATTTTCCCCAAAAAAAAAAAAAACTTTTGGGGGTATGGGAAACAAAAAAAATTTTTTTTCCAAAAAAATTTTTAAAAATTTTTTTTTTTTCCCCCCCCCTTTTTTTTTTGGGGGCCCTTTTTTTTAAAGGGGCCCCCAAAAAAAAAAAAAAAAAGGGGGGGGGAAAAAAAGGGGGGGGGGGGGGGGGGGAAAGGAAAAAACCCCCCAAAAAAAACCCCCCCGGGGGGGGCCCCAAAGGGGGGGGGGAAGGGAAAAGGCCGGGGGGGGGGGTTGGGGGGGGGGGGGGGGGAAAGGGGGGGGGGGGGGGGGGGGGGGGGGGGGGGGGGGGGGGGGGGGGGGGGGGGGGGGGGGGGGGGGAAAAAAAAGGGGGGGGGGGGGGGAAAAAAAGGGGGGGGGGGGGTGGGGGGGGGGGGGGGGGAAAAAAAGGGGGGGGGGGGGGGGGGGGGGGGGGGGGGGGGGGGGGGGGAAAAAAGGGGGGGGGGGGGGGGGGGTTTTTTGGGGGGGGGGGGGGCCCCAAGGGGGGGGGGGGGGGGGGGGGGGGGCGGGGGGGGGGGGGGGGGGGGGGGGGGGGGGGGGGGGGGGGGGGGGGGGGAAAAAAAAAAGGGGGGGGGGGGGGGGGGAAGGGGGGGGGGGGGGGGGGTGGGGGGGGGGGGGGGGGGGGGGGGGGGGGGGGGGGGGGGGGGGGGGGGGGGGGGGGGTTTTGGGGAAAGGGGGGGGGGGGGGGGGGGTTTTTGGGGGGGGGGGGGGGGGGGGGGGTTTTGGGGGGGGGGGGGGGGGGGGGGGGGGGGGGGGAAAAGGGGGGGGGGGGGGGGGGGGGGGGGGGGGAAAAAAGGGGGGGCCCCCGGGGGGGGGGGGGGGGGGGGGGGGGGGGGGGGGGGGGGGGGGGGGGGGGGGGGCCCCCTTTTTGGGGGGGGGGGGGGGGGGGGGGGGGGGGGGGGGGGGGGGGGGGGGGGGGGGGGGGGGGGGGGGGGGGGGGGGGGGGGTTTTTGGGGGGGGGAGGGGGGGGGGGGGGGGGGGAAAAGGGGGGGGGGAAAATGGGGGGGGGGGGGTTTGGGGGGGGGGGGGGGGGGGGGGAAAAAAGGGGGGGGGGGGGGGGGGGGGGGGGGGGGGGGAAAAAAAGGGGGGGGGGGGGGGGGGGGGGGGGGGGGGGGGGAAAAAAAAAAGGGGGGGGGGGGGGGGGGGGGGGGGGGGGGGGGAAAAAGGGGGGGGGGGGGGGGGGAAAAAAGGGGGGGGGGGGGGGGGGGGGGGGGGGGGGGGGGGGGGGGGGGGGGGGGGGGGGGGGGGGGTTTTTTGGGGGGGGGGGGGGGGGGGGGGCCCCCCAAAAAAGGGTTGGGGGGGGGGGGGGGTTTGGGGGGGGGGGGGGGGGGGGGGGGGGGGGGGGAAAGGGGGGGGGGGGGGGGGAAGGGGGGGGGGGGGGGGGGGGAAAAGGGGGGGGGGGGGGGGGGGGGGGGGGGGGGGGGGGGGGGGGGGGGAAAAAAGGGGGGGGGGGGGGGGGGGGGGGGGGGGGGGTTTTTGGGGGGGGGTTTTTTTGGGGGGGGGGGAGGGGGGGGGGGGGGGGGGGGGGGGGAAAAAAAAAGGGAGGGGGGGGGGGGGGGGGGTTTTGGGGGGGGGGGGGGGGGGGGGGGGGGGGGGGGGGGGGGGGGGGGGGGGGGGGGGAAAAAGGGGGGGGGGGGGGGGGGGGGGGGGGGGGGGGGGGGGAAAAAAGGGGGGGGAAAAAAAGGGGGGGGGGGGGGGGGGGGGGGGGGGGGGGAAAAAAAAGGGGGGGGGGGGGGGGGGGGGGGGGGGGGGGGGAAAAGGGGGGGGGGGGGGGGGGGGGGGGGGGGGGGGGGGGGGGGGGGGGGCCGGGGGGGGGGGGGGGGTTTTTTTGGGGGGGGGAAGGGGGGGGGGGGGGGGGGGGGTTTGGGGGGGGGGGGGGGGGGGGGGGGGGGGGGGGGGGGGGGGGGGCCCAAAAAAGGGGGGGGGGGGGGGGGGGGGGGGGGGGGGGGGGGGGGTTACTGAACACGGTTATCAGGAATAGTCCCCTATCTAAATCCCCCCAGTTGTTTTTTTTCTTAATCGGAAGACAGTTTCTTTCTGTCAAATACTGCGATAGGGTTCGTCTTGAAGATAAAATGAGTAAACTTTGTGTGTTTATTTATTTGCCTTTTACAGAACATTAAGATGCTATCTTCTAGAAATTTACTTCTTATTGTTAAATATTAGAAATTGCGTTTTGAGAGCAAATGAACAACGGCAGTCTTCTCGCAGGGCCATGGCGGCTTTCTGCTCCATCAAAACAGTCGCGCAAGACTTTTTACCGAACTCGACAACCCCTGCCACGTGGGAGACTCTGTGCTCAGCGCCCGTGCGCACGTGCGTCCCTCCCACTGCGCGCGCCACTGCCACAATACGACCTCGCTGAGAGGGCAGAGAGAGGGTGGCTGGGAGGAAGGGGGCGGAGGGTGGCGAGGGGAAAGAGGAAGGGGAGGCGATTCAGTGCTGGACACGCCACACATGTCACCGGTCAGCGCTGCAGTGCTGCCAGTCGGTGTGCATGTTCTGACCTGAGCGGTGGTAGTAAAGGGCTTGGCTCGGGTTT